>LOJH01057911.1:0-11484 GCA_001685095.1 Ellobius talpinus | reverse complement strand
ACCTTTGGAAGAGCAGGCAATTCTCTTAACCACTGAGCCATCTCTCCAGCCCAATATTTTATTTTCTTGAACATAGAGTAAGATGGATACTCTAGAATCTGGGTTGGAATAGATAGTATATGAAAACTAAACAGGACAAAAGTCCCAAATAAGAGGTGATTTGCAATCAAAAGTACCTGATCCCCCAATCAGGTGAATTGTGGCTTTTAGAAAGCACTTTGATATTTTCCTGAAAACATCTATCTAGGGAAGGATTGATTTTCCCATTAGAACATAATGTGGGCATTGTCTAACAATGATGCCCACTGTAGTAAATAAAAAGATGGATTGTGTGTTTCACTCAAACTGGCCAAGCCTGATAAATGGCCACAGGGACACAGTTCATGTGCAATCTCAGTAACTCAGTGTGCCCATCATTGTGCCTGTCAAGGAACTAATTACTTTGTATGAAATGACTGTAAAGTGGGATATTATAGCTCACACCTGTAGTCCCAGAATTGGGACTTACTATGTGTGGTGGTTTGAAAGAAAATGGCCCCAAAGGAAGTGACACTATTGGGATGTGTGGATTTGTTGGAGTAGGTATGGCCTTGTTGGAAGAAGTGTGTCATTGTAGAGGAAGACTTTGAGGTCTTATATATGCTCAATCCATGCCTAGTGTTTCAGATTACTTCCTGTTGCCTGGAGGATCAAGATGTAAGAACCCTCAGTTCCTTCTCCAGCACCATATCTGCCTGCACACCTCCTTGCTTGCCACCGTGACAATAATGTACTAAACCTCTGAACTATAAGCAAGCCACCACAATTAAATGTTCTCCTTTATGATGTGGGATGCCCTTCTGTATACTGTAAACATGTCTTATTACTGTTGGTTAATAAAGAAGCTTATTTGGCCAATATCCAGGCAGAATAGAGTCAGGCAGGAAATCCAAGCAGAGAGCCAGGGAGAAAGAAGGTCGAGTCAGGGAGACACCGGCAGCTAATGGAAAAACAAGATGTGAGGTAACAAGCCACGAGTCTCATGGTAAAATATAAAATAATAGAAATGGGTTAATTTAAGTTGTAAGAGCTAGTTAATAATAAGCCTGAGCCAATAAGCCATCAGTTTGCAATTAATATTAAATTCAGAGTGGTTATTTGGGAATTGGTAGGTGGGAGAGAAATCTCCAGTTACACCTTTATAAGAGTTGCAATGGTCATGGTGTCTCTTCACAACATTAGAAACCCTAGCTAAGACAGAAGTTGGTACCAAGTACTGGAGTATTGCTGTGATAGGCCTGCCCATGCTTTTGTTTGAAGAAATATGGACTTTGGGACTGTGATTAGAAAAGCAGTTGAATACTTTCAGTGCTACTTAATGGCACATTAAGTGAACTGTGGGTGCCTGTATCAAGAGGTTTCAGAGGAGAAAAATGTTAGTGTGTGGCCTAGAGACTAGTATTGTGATATTTTGGTGAAGAAAGTGGCTGCTTTTTGCCCTTGTCCAAAGAGTCTGCCTGAGGCTAAAATGAAGAGATTTTGATTACTTCCAATGGCAGAGGAGCTCTCAAAACAGCCCTGTCTAGACTCTGTTGTGTAGTTACTAGTGTTAAATCTGATGAAGATTTATAATGAAAAGCAACAAGCTGAGCAGAATAGGTTACAAAATATAAATTTTGATGTGAAAAAGAGCACCAGGAAGTGGGGTTGAGCTAAATCCTGTTTTCAAGGAGATAAACAGATTAAGAAATAGAATATAGGGAGTGGTGACCTCAGGGCAAGATCTCACCCAGCTAAATTTCCAATTTGTGAAAAGGAATTAAAGAAAAATTTAGAGCTGGGTAGGATAATGCATGCCTTTAATCCCAATACTTCAGAGGCCGAAGGTGGTGGATTTCTGAGTTTGATGCCAGCTTGGTCTACAGAGCAAATTCCAGAACTTGGGCAGAGAAGGTCACCATTGAAAACACAAAGTTGGTGAAGATGTAATTGAAAGACCTTCCAGTTGAAGGCCAGCCTGGTCTACAGAGCCAGTTTCAGGATGGCAAAGTTTAGGCAGTGGATGGAACTGTTATGCCCATGTCATGAGCCACCCAAAGACCACCAGGAGTCTGACTTCATACACAAAAGCACAGAGCCTTTACTGCAAGCTCAAACTTGGACTCTCCATCTGTTCTGACATAGCAGCTGGATTAGGGAGAGCATTGAGTTCAGTTATGGCAGAGCTTTTAAGGGGCAAAAGATTGGGGGAATTCTGGATTCAGATGGGGGTTGAACTCCTGATTGGGCAGGAGTGAGGTAACAGAAGTCTTGTCAAACAAGGGTTGCTGCAAGGAAATTGACAGCCTATATACAAATTAGTTAAGCTCTTCCTAATGTTCTGGAGCATCTAGTACTTGTTTGGCTCAATTCTGATTGGTACCCCACAGGGTACAGTTTGTGGTTTCTCCTGGTTATTGTAATGGTGAGGCCTAGTTCCAGTATTGTTAGCCTGCAGCCTGTCATGGCCGTACTAATGTTAAGTTAGGCCTCTTCAAAACCATCAAAAGCAGAAAGTTGGTGAAGATGTAATTGAACAAAGGGGCATATTCCAGCCTCAGTAAGCAGCAGAACTTGGCAGCTTTAGCCACATAGTTCTGGAATTAAAGATTGAAGAAAGAAGCTATGGAATTTGCTTCTATGACAAAGGAAAGCCACTGAGGATAGGCATGTGTCAGGGGTGTATCTGAATGGAAACCTCAAGAGGCTTTTGTGTGAAGCTGTGAAGTTGAGCCTGGTTTGCCTTGGAGATCCCAAGATCTTGGAGATGCCAGGGCCATGGGATACCTGCCCACCAAAGCTGCTAACAGAGAGTGGAATCAGCCCCAAAGAAAGAAGTATATTGCAGTCAACAAAGCTGAAAGGAGTTGGAAATCTGAAGAGCGTTTGACAACAGACATGGAGATGCAGAGTTTGTAGTTTGCCCACCTGGTTTTTGGTCTGGTTTTGGTCCAATATTTTCTCACTATGCTCACTCCCTATGTTTGTAATGGTAATGCATATCCTGTTCTCATCTTGTGTGGAAACAAAAGTGGACCTCTTTTCCAAAGTAGCATCTCCTTAGACCCAGATTTTGAAGCCAAGATACCTTTATGTTAGTTTAACTTAGCAGCCCCCAGAATCAAATGTCTCTCTGCAGTCAAAAAATTTAAAGAAAACACATTAATATGCATAATCCAGACAGATGCTGCCAGAACCTTTACCGGTAAGCCACAGCCTCATGGCGATTAATAGAAATGGGTTAATTTAAGATGTAAGAGTTAGCTAGGAATATGCCTGAGTCATTGGCCAAGCAGTGTTGTAATTAATATAGTTTCTGTGTCTGAGCAGCCAGAAAATGAACAAGCAGTCTCTTACTATAATCCTGTGCCATTATTATATCTTAGAAGTACGTGATCTGCTTTTTAATTTTGACTTTACAGGGGATTACAGTTAAGAGAGTACATAAATCTCAGAAGAGACTTTGAACTTCAGTCTTTTAAATAAATTTGAGACTGTTATATGAGACTGTGGGGACTTTTGAAGTTTGACTGAATGTATTTTTGCATTATGATATGTCTACAGGTCTTTGAGGACCAAGGAGTGTAGAATGTGGTAGTTTGAAAGAAAATGACCCCCAAAGGGAGTGGCACTACTGGGAGGTGTGACTTTGTTAAAGTACTTATGGCCTTGTTGGAGGAAGTGTGTCACTGTAGAGGCGGGCTTTGAGATCTCATATATGCTCAAGCCACACCCACTGTGTAAGATCACTTCCTGTTTCCTGCAGGATCAAGATGTAAGAACTCTCAGCTACTTCTCCTGCACCATGTCTGCCTGCTGCTGCCTTGCTTGCTGCTATGGCAATAATGGACTAAACCTCTAAACTATAAGTGAGCCACCACAATGAAATGTTTTCCTTTATAAGAGTTGCAGTGATCATGGTGTCTTTTCACAGCAATAGAAACCCTAACTAAGACACTATGTTAACCACACTGGCCTGGAACTAGTAGAGATCTACCTTCCTCGGCCTCTGCCTTCTGAGTGCTGGGATTAAAGGTCACCACACCTGACCTTGGTTTTGTTTTTTGAGACAGCAGCTCGCTATGTAGCCTTGCTGTCCTGTACTTACTACGTAGCTCAGGTTGTCTTTGAGTTTATAGCAGTCCTTCTCCCTCTCCCTCATGAATGATGTCATCACAGACCTACATGACCACGCCTGGTGAAACATCCTTAATATTCTAAAGAACAATCACAGTTGTTTCTTTCTTTTGCTTGTTTGTTAAGCAGACTTCATGAAGTCAAGGTTCTGATACCTCTGCCTCTATGTCATGAGTTCTGGGGTTACAAACACAGAGCCACTATGCCTGGCTTCTCACTGATGTTTCTAACCTTTATGCTAGTTTCATTTCTTTAGTTAATCTTCTAATACAGTCAGACAACATGTCTCAGTTGTAAGGTCCAGTTGCACAATGCTGTTTTCTCCTATTCTAGAACATAGGAATCACTGTGGATATTGCCTGAGACACAGCTCATAGGTGTGATACACTTCCAACCCCTACTATCAAGCAATGGGAAGAGGAAGAACTACAAACTGGGTCTACTGGGAAGGTCTGTCACCACCAGCTGGAGAATGTTGCCTTGGTGATAGCTGGTGAAGGAAAGATGCTTCTATACCTGAAAGCACCCTGTGTTGGTTGATACAAGGTAGAATTGCCTGGGAAAAGAAACCCTTATCTGAGGAACTATATCCATCAGATTAGCTTGTATATAAGTCTATAGGACATTTTCTTGATTAGTGATTGGTACTGATCCAGCCCAGCTCACTGTAGGTGGTTCCAGCTCAAGGCAGGTGATCCTGTGTTGTATAAGAAATCAGGTTGACAAAGACTAACAAAAATCCGAACAGCAGGCAGGAGAAGCCCTCTTTTGTGCTGTTGGTCAGAGTGGTCCAAAAGAATGCCAAAACGTACAGCTAATTGTTATTGCCTTTGGTTGCTCCTAGAGGTAAAAAGTAAGTCCCTATGGCTAAAAACACCAAACTTCAGAAACTGGGCCCAGAGGCCCCTTGAGCTGGAACTGCCTGAATGCCTACTCCCTGATGACTAACCTATCTTGGACAAAAGGGCACCATGCAAGCTTCCTAAGGAGGGAAGCCACCCACAGTCCTACCCAGCTATGATGTCTATCAACCACAGCATGACCAGCATGGCACTATAGCCCTAAGGGTGCAGCATTGGCACAAATACCTTGACGGTAACCAACGGTTCTCTGTCCATTCAATAACAGGGAAACTATGCCTGGTCCTGAAAACCTAACCAATCACCTAGGTCTAGTGATAGCATGGATCTTGGGGGAGAACCTACAACCACCACTTTTCTAACCCAACATAATCCCTAATAACAATCTAAACATTTGCCTTTATGCCCACAGATAAGTCCTCACTCCTCATCAAGGAAACTTCTCTTTGTAACAGACGGAGGCCACTACAGAAAAGTACAACAACCGAGCAAACTGCAGAGTTACGGAGCCTAGTCCTAATGGATACAACAACAAAGGAACCCTCCCGCTAAGGCCCGGGGAACATTGTGGAAGAGCAGATGCAAAGACTGTAAGACAGGGAGTTTGCTGTGAGATCGTGTCTCCTAGCGATGTCAGATGCTATCCCCATGAAGTCTCACCACCATGACTGCCCGCACAGTAGCTGAACAAGGACAATGACAAGGGACAGGCTAAAGTGGAGGGAGGGAGGAAAGCCCTGGAGGCCTCAACCCTACACAGAGAACGATAGGAAACTAGGAACACCGAGAGTGGGAGAAATGTCTTCCCCAGAGGAAAGGACAGCAACTGGTTATCCAGCACCAAATGGTCATCCCCAAAAACATACATGTAAGTAACATACATATGCAGACTGAGCAACTCTATTCAGAAATACATATGTATATACATATATGCATGTAAGAGCAATTTTGAAAAAAGAGGCCATGAATTTGAAAGAGAGCAAAGATGGGTATATGGTAGGATTCAGAGGGAGGAAAGAGAAGGGAGAAATGTTGTAATTTATTATTATCTCTTTCTCTCCCCCTGCCACACACTTTAAAAAAAGAAGAAAGAATGAAAGAAAGTAAAGAAAGAAGAAAAAGGCAAGCAAGCAAGGAAGCAAACAAGCTAAGTAAGTGATAGGCAGCAAGCCAGAGAGAGCAGCCCTCCTCCATGGCTTCTGCTTTAGTTCCTGCCTCTGGGGCCTTGCTCGACTGCCTGCCTGATTTCTCTTCATGACAGCTGCAAACTGCATGATGAAGTAAACTCTTCCTCCCCCAGGTTGCTTTTTGTCCTGGTGTTTATCACAGCAAGAGAAAGCAAACTAGGACACATACACACTCTGGGAGTTTTTAGTTCAAACTTACTGAGCCACCACCACTTTTCTCTGCTGGGCCTCTCTTGGTTGCTTTACTTTCATTGGTTGAAAGTGGTTGATCTTTGAAGACTGAACATGACAGCCATTCTGGTTGTGCTGACTGTCCTGGCTGTTCGTTTTTTCTAGCTTACAGCTCAGGACTGACACCCAGTGGCTTGTGAGAATAAAGCCTTCAAATTGCATTTTCAACTCTGCAGGAATAGAAGTTACTTACTCCCTGGGTGGTGAAAGTTGCAGAACTTCCTATCCGGGAATGAAAAGAAGAATGCTCCCTTTTGGGAAATCAGGGTCTACCAGAAATTAAGGAAGCCTTCGACCACTGACCCACATCCAGCCCAGCTCTAAGAGCTGGGTTTAGCCACTAATTTCTGCGAACCAGACAACAAATGAAGACAGGATGCTAGAGAACATAAAGGGGAGATTGGGGAGAGTGAATGGATTCTGAGTGGAAGGCACCTGGGAGATGGGTGCCCTCGAGTAAATTTCTCCTTCCCCTAGCTTCTCACCACTGTTTCTAACGTCAATCCGCTTGCATCTTTTTCAACTTCTCATAAGGCCAGCTTCAACAGAGATGGGCAAGGATTGTGAATGGAAGGTACCTAGCTAGAGAAACGGGCATTCTTGAGCAACTGTCCCTCTTCCACCCCACCCACCCATCCCATTTCTGTCCCATCCTTTTGTGGAAGAGGGGCTCCCATGTCTTCCAGATTGGATAGGAGTTGTCATGTCACAGATATTTGACTTCTGTGTAAAAATTTGAGATGGGATAAAACCCTAGAACGACATTTAGCTTTAAGTGTTCTGATTACAGGATTGAGGACTAGGTACCAGTGGGAAATTTTCAATTGCATTGTTGTAGCTGAAGTTAGTTTTTTAAAATTTGGTTAGATTATTTTCTTAATTTTGAGATTATAGTATAGTTACATTTCTCCCTTCTCTTTCCTCCCTCTGAATCCTACCATATATCAATTTTTGCTGTCTTTCAAATTCATGGCTTCTTTTTTTATTAATTGTTCTTACATGCATATATGTTTATGCATATATATTTCCAAATATAGTCGGCTCAGTTTGCATAATGTATGTATATATGTGTTAAGTCTGGAGTGTAGCCCCCACCCCCTGGCATCCATCCAGCCTCCCTGGCCTGGGAGTTTGCTTTGGTCTGGACTCCAAATCCCAGCATGCCAGGGTATTTAAGTGGGCTCCAGTGGAGCCCAGAGGAGAAACACGTGGTTCCGGGTTTGCATGGGCTTCCTGCTGTCCTGTCTTCCCACCATGTGCTTGGCCACCCGAGAGCATCGTACTTAATAAAACGATGGACATTTTGATTTGGTTTGATTTAACCTAATTGATTTCTTTGCGCCGGCAGAGCTGCCCCTTCTTTTTATTTTTTATTTTTTTTTACATAATGTATGTTTATAGGGATGACCATTTGGTGCTGGATAACCAGTTGGTGTGCTTTTCTCTGGGGAAGAGGATTTCTCCCACTCTCAGTGTTCCTCAAAACTGTTGGTTACTCTCAAGGTATTTGTGCCAGTGCTGCACCCTTAGGGCTATAGTGCCATGCTGGCTGTGTTGTGGTTGATAGACATCATAGCTGGGTAGGACTGTTGGTGGCTTCCCTCCTTAGGAAGCTTGCATGTTGCCCTCTTGTCCAAGATAGAGCAGTCATCAGGGAGGAGGCATTTAGGCAGTTGCAGCTCAAGGGGCCTCTGGGCCCAGTTTCTGAAATATGGTGTCTTTTGTCATGGGGACTTACCTTCCACCTCTAGGGAGCAACCAAAGGCAATAGCAATTAACTGTATGATTTGGGATTGTTTTGGACCACTCTGACCAACAGCACAAAAGAGGGCTTCTCCTGCCTGCTGTTGGGATTTTTGTCAGACAGTCTTTGGTCTTGGAGGAAGCATTGTCAGCACAGATAAGGCAGTTAATAATATGACTCCTTCTATCCTTTTCCGATGGCTGTATTTTATCCTCTTCCCTCATTCTTCTGTATTTATGGCTCTCCTCTTCCCTAATGAGAGCCTCCATTTTTCCATTTCCCTACCAGATCACTTGTACTCAGGGTTACTATTGCCATGGTTAAACACCAGGACCAAAAGCAGCTCAGGGAGGAAAGGGTTTCAGAGGCTTATGCTTCCCCATCATAGTTCATCACTGAAGGAAGTCAGGGCAGGAACTCAACTGGGAAGGAACCTGGAGGCAGGAGCTGATGCAGAGGCTTTAGAGGTGCTGGTCACTGGCTTGCCCTTTTGGGTCTGCTCCATCTTCTTTCTTACAGAACTCAGGACCATCAGCTCAGAGATGGCACCACCCACAAGGGCTGGACACTCCCCTATTGATCACCAATTAAGAAAAGGCCCTATAGGCTTGCCTACTGTTATGGAAATTGTGACCCCTGGTAAAAGACCACAGGCTCAATCCAATTATAATTAAAAGTTCTATGAACCGCTAGCAGGTTGAAAAATCACTGAGCCAAATTTGAGATTGCCATGAAGGGCTTTTAAAGGGGGAAGTCACAGGAAGACCTTCAATATCAAGATAAGCCAGCAAGTACTGTTCTGTTCTGCCAAGTTAAGTGGTTAGGGCAACTCAAAACCACCTTTGGCTATCTGTGTAAGCTAGTTACAGAAGTGAAAAAAAAAGCAGCTAGTCATATGGTAACAAGTAGATAATCATGGCTGTACATTTCTGGGTTACTAGGAACTTATTTTCCGGGGACTGGAGTCAGAGACAAACAGTTGGTGGGTACCAACATGGATGCCTCGCATAAAATGGAGCTTCTTTAGCTGTAATACCTGCAGTCTGACCTTTTGGAGAATAGAGAAGCAGTGAACAGAACTGAACCAGTGTCTGTAGAGTGGGGTGTCAAGACCTTTGGGCAGATGCTAAGGGGTGGCATAGCTGGGTTATATGGCAGATTTAGCTTTAGCTTTTTGAGAATTCTCTACAGTGATTTCAGAGTGGCTGGGCCAGTTTGCAACTCCAGTCCACAGTAAATGAGGGCATCTCAGTTTTGTTTTGTCTTATAAGCATTAGTTTTATATTTACATATCTATTTTGTGAGTGTGACTTGCTAAGTGGTCCAGCAGGTAAAGGCACTTGCCAACCAAGCCTAACGATCTGAGTTCAAATCCCAGGACTCACATGTGGAGAAAGAAAAGTGACTCTCACAAACTATCATCTGCCCACCACACCTATGTCACAGTTTATTTATATGCATCCATACATATAAATAAATAAATGCAATACAGTTGTTTGAAAAATGAAGTTCAATGCCAGATTTTGTCCCCAACAAGTAGCTAAATTTTAGAAATGAAGGTTTGGAAAATCACGTGTCTCAGGGAAACGCTTCCAGTAGTGTGGTGCTGATGTGGTGTGCACTCTACTGCTACCAGCGGCAATGCTAGATTTATTTCAGTGTTGGGTGCCTGCACATGGAAACTTCATTCCAGTAAGAATTTTAAGCATATGACTGTTTTACCTGCATGTGTGTTTGTGTCCTATGTATATGTCTGGTACCTGGTAAGGCTGGAAGAGGGTGTCATCCCTAGAACTGGAGTTACTGATGCTTGTGAGCTGCTGTGTGGGTTCTGGAATCAAACCTGGGTCCTCTAGAAGAGCAGCCGGTTGTTCTTAACCGCTGAGCCATCTCTCCACCACCCCCATCAGGGAAAAATGTTTGAACTGGGTCTAACTCTCTTGCCCAAGCAAGTCTTAAACTGCTCAAATTATTCTCCTGCCTCAGCCTCCCGAGTAGCTCGAATGGCCAGCTCCTGCCAACATTCCTGGCTCTGTAAACTTTATTAAGACATCCTCTGAGATTAAAAAAGAAAACAAAATAGCAATTTGTTTTGGTTAACCATCTAAACACAGACATCAGAGCCTCCTTGTAGACTTAAAAAAACTTACATTTATCTATTTTGTGTGCATAGTGCGTGGTTGTCTCATAACATGGCACACATGTGGCGATCAGAGGACAACTTGCTGGAGTTCTCCTTCCACATGTGCATCCAGGAAGTCAAGCCCTAGTCTATAGGCTTGGCAGCAAGTCCCTTAATCTACTGAATGATCTCACTGGCACCTTGTAAACTCTTGGTGAATAATTTTCATCCTTTTCCATTCTGCAAATTTACCATCTAAAATCAAGGTGAACATCCGGCTTAGAAGCAGAGGCTCCATTGAGTGACAAGTTGGGAGAGTCCAATGCTTCCCAGACAGGGAAGAGTCTGTCATCCGAGTGTCACTTAAGCTACTTAGTCCAGAGGTTTCACTTAAACTCATTAAACTGGGCCTGGTAGCTCAAACCTGTAGTCCCAATTATTCAGGAGACCAAGGCAGGAAGATTGTGAGTTCAAGGCCTGCCTGGGCTACAGAGTAAGTAAGTTCAAGGCTAGCCTGGGCAATGTAAGGAAATCCTGTCTCAAAATAAAAAGTCGAAAAGTAGCTGGGATGAGTTGTAGAACTGGTGTGGGTTCGCACAGGTTCATGAAAAGAAGGCAGAGGTACCAAAATTTAGCCTTTCCAGCTGCAGGGGGACTCAGCCTCTTTTCTATTGATCTCCAATTTACACCTTTAGTAAGTTGATTTCCACATCCCAAAACATTTTAACTAAACTTCTCAAAGGGACAATGACAAATGGAAATTCTTTTTTTGTGTGACAGGGTTTCTCTGTAGCTTTGGAGCCTGTCCTGGAACCAAATGCAAATTCTTGATCAAGGAATATTGCCAGTGTGCTGGGATCCCAACTAAGTACTGTATAGACTTTGAACCCCTAGGAAACTCTCAGATCAAAGATACCAGAGGCAAGGTAGCAACCACAAAAGGCAGATCAAAGCTAGGCGTTACCACTCTGGAATCAAACTTTCTGCAAAAATCTGCAGGCTCTCCTAACAGGGATGTACCTCACTGATAGAGCACTTGGCTGGTGTATGCCCTAGGCTAGATTCCCACTACTCAAACAAACAAAAAGCAATAACAGCACAGATCTCTACTACTCAAACAAACAAAAAGCAATAACAGCACAGATCTCTTTCTTTCTTTCTTTCTTTCTTTCTTTCTTTCTTTCT
>LOJH01057909.1:1460-11485 GCA_001685095.1 Ellobius talpinus | reverse complement strand
AGCACCAACATCATGCATGTGAGTCCCCAGAACCCAGCCTCTCTGGAAGAAGGAACTTGGCCTCAGATAGATGGGGTCTGTACTCTACAGCGTAACACTGCGGGCATGTTTTATTTTATTTGTTTCTCCATGTTGTGTCCAAGATGATACTATAGAGCCATATCTTCCCAGATGGTGAGTGCTTATAGAGTTAATGTCTATTTTTATCAGATGGTTGCCCTAAGAACTTAATGCAATTTTATGAGAACTATATAGAAACTGCCAACAAGGAGCAAAGCACTGCCACAAACGCCAGTTTGTAAACAATGAGGTCTGATATTGCTAATAGAGATGTAGGTCAGGGGACTGGTTCTTCTGGACAGGGTTTAGGTCATTTGTGGCATATGATAAGCTGTGGCTCAGCTTGTCTGATACCAGCATAATTCTCTGATTTTGGGACTTGACCAGCTTCAAGATAACTTAGTGTGGTCTCAGCAGGACAGACTGGACTCTGGTCTCTAAGGTTCTCTCTCTCCTGAAGCATCCTGGGCTTGCTTCTATGGTGCACATTTCTGCAGCAAAGAAGCTGGGAGTCACTTGAAGCTTGGGTTACATTGAAGTTATAGCTCCTTTCCTTCTCCTAGATTATAGTAGTTAAAGTCGTCAATCTAACACAAAAGCAAAGGGTGATAGAATAGGCTCAACTCTGTAATGGACATTGCTGAAAACTCACGTTACACTGGGTTGAGGAACAAAATAGGCACAGGGGCGAGTGTCAGATGAAGGGCCAACAGTTTTCTTTTGTACTTGCTTGCTGGTTGCTCCTCTTGTTGACCACACAAGATTCCTTGTTTAAATACAAAAGATAGCCAGTTACTCATTGTGCATCTTCCTAGCTTCTATTCTTTCTTGAAAGCATCTAAATCCCATAGGGGCATCACAGGTGGGCTTCAACAGATGCAACCCATGACGTACATTGCATTACTTAGCTTTAGGGAATCTGCTTTTATGCAAAGTTGAAGCAGGCCTGATATTTACCCATGGAGAATATCACCAGATCTCTCAAGGGTTTCCACAAGTATATATGAAATAGTCCATGTTAAAAACACTGGAATGAGCCTGGGAGTGGTGACACATGCCTTTAATCCCAGCATGTGGGAGACAGAGACAGGCAGAGCTCTGTGAATTCGAGGCCAGCATGCTCTAAGCAGTGAGTTCCAGGACAGCCAGGGCTACACAGAGAAACCCTGTCTTGAAAAGTCAAAAAGGAAAAAGAATATTGGGATGGTTTGGAATACTTAGTAAGGATACGTAGAAAACAATGAAAGTCTGCCATACTTGACATAGAGATAGCTTTGAGCCCGACTTATTATACTCAAGAAATGGAATAATACCATTTATTGCAGTCATAGCACTTCTGGAGCTGATGGTCATGATCTAATTCCATAATTTATGCCACAAATTAAATTTTTAGCAAATCTGTAAGAGAGAGGCTACCTTTTTCTCATTAGGGTGAACCTGAAGTTTGGAAGGATAAAGGAACTTGTCCCACTATGCCCAGTTAGTAAGTGATCTAGAAATAGTGGAACATAGGCTCCATCGTGGTTTATCAGACACGGTCAGATCAACTTCATTCTGAAAACATGGCATGTGAAACAGAGAGCAATGAGCTGACTGAGGGTGCAGAGCATGGACATCAGAGATGAGGCTTAAACTCACACTTCCTGATCTTCAGCCTTAGGTCTTCCTCTCCAGTCTGGTTATCCCTGGGGTCAATGTCTGGAGCAGAGACCTGGGAGGCTGATTTTGGGTATCCATTCCTGTGTGGTTGGGCAGAGTCTCAAGGAGCTGAACCCCGATTATGACGATTATGACACTGTTTCTTTTCTGTAAAGGCCAAGTGGCGGCGCCTGGCCTCAGGTGGCAGTGCCCGTCTGGACATGTTTGAGAACATCAGCCTGATGACCTTGGACAGTCTGCAGAAATGTGTCTTCAGCTTTGATAGCAACTGCCAGGAGTGAGTTCCCCCCATTGGCCTGAGAACATGGACCTAAGGGAGGAGGTGTGAGAGTGATGGCTAGCAGTAGAAAAAGAGGGGACTCCCTGGAGGACATGATTTAGAACAAGATCCAGGGATGCAGATTGAGTAGTAGATCATGTAAATCTGGCAGGGAGGAGGCACCTTAGACATGAGATTGGTAGGTTGACACTTACTGGATTAGATACTTTCCTCATTGCTGCAACAAAATAGCTGATAGAAACAATTTAAGGAAGAGTTTATTTCAGGTCACTTTGAGGGAAACTCGATCATGGCAAGGAAAGCAGGGCAACAGGCTGGCTACACTGTGTCTGTAGACAGGAAGCAAAGACTAATGAATGTTTATGCTCAACTAGTTTTCTCCTTTTTGTGTGGTCTGAAACCTGCTTCCCATTGTATATATGAAAACAGGCAGAGAGCAGAAACCATTCCATATCCTGAATGCTATGCTATCTTGAAATTGTCCTCACTCTAAAGATCTAACACCTTTTGTTACCCCATACAAGTTCTTAGGACATGGGCAGAAAGAAGCCAAATTTGTTGCCAGAAAAGTAGCAAGAATGGACTCTATTCTAGCTCCTGACAGAGTCTCCCCCTGCATGAAAACCCCACATGATCTATGTCTCCATTGTCTGCATTTTTTTCCCATTCTGATCTACCAAACTCCCATCAGAATTTTCCTTTAAGTTCCCCTTACAGAATTTAAGGGCTTTTCTGGCTCAACATTTCAAATTCTTCTACATTTCTTCTACAGAACAAGTTTCAAAGGGCTAAAAATCACATGTTCAGGGTTACTACAGTTATGACCCCACTTCTGGTACCAATTTGCACGTTACTTGTGTTTCTTTTTTATACAACAAAAATTAAAGAAGGAAGGATTTGTTTTGGGTTGAAGTTGAGGGGAAGTCCATCATTGTAGAGAACTTACTGGTGTAGGAGTGTGGGGGTGATAGTCCCATGGCATTCACAGTCAGGAAGTAGAGAGCAGTGAATGGTTATGCTAACTAGCTTTCTCCTTTTGGTGTCTTCTGAAAGCCGAGCCATGACACAGTGCTGCCCTTATTAAGATGAGTATGCCCACCTCAATTAAGCCAATCTAGAGGATCCAGGTGTGCTCAGAAATTTGTCTATAAGGTAATTCTAGGTCTTTTCAATATGACAATCAGTATACACCAACATAGGGGCTAAACTATAAGGACACAAAAACCAGACAAAGGTGGGAACTTTCTCCTATACTTTCTACCAAGGCTATTTGTATTTGTAGTCACTTCTGTTACTGTGACAACATTTCTGAGGGTATTGACTTAATCCAAAGATGGATTTATTTTTGACTCATAGTTTCATAGATTTTTGTTGATGGTTCTTTTTTTTTCATTTTGTTTTTTTGAGACAGGGTTTCTCTGTGTAACAATCCTGGAACTTGCTTTGTAGACCAGGCTGACCTTGAACTCACAGAGACCTGCCTCTGCCTCCCAAGTGCTGGGATTAAAGGCCACCACCTGGCCTTGTTGATGGTTCTTTGACTCATTTTGGTGGGAGCATGTATTAGAAAAAGTGTTTGTTTCATGGCAGTTGGGAAGTAGAGAGAGAGAGAGAGAATAAAAGATCAGGGTCCTAGCATCCTCTCCAAGGCACACTGATAATGGTCTAGCCAGCTTCTATTAAGTCCTATTTCTTAATGGTTCTGCCATTTTCTAACAGCCACAGAGATGGACATTTGGGAAACAGCCCCGAACCCCAGTAAATGGACACGATCATCTCAGAGTTTTGTAGACACTGTCTTGTAGAAACAAGGTGAAATTGTCACTGAAAGCAGGATCCCTGTAGGAGAGACTGGAAGACAATAAGGTCTTAACTAGTGGAAAGTACTGGGAAGCAGGTGGGTCAGAACTAGATCTAGGGTCAGAGAGAAATGAGAGGTATGATGTCTGGGCTGCACTCCAGATGCCTTGAGACATGGAGGCTCATGAGGATGGGATACAGAGGACAAGAGACTTTATAGTCAAATCTTATGACTAATGGCAGGCATGTATTTGCGTGGCCATCTGTTTCTGACGACTGAACATCTTGTTGGCAAGTAATTCCCATTTGTTGTTGAGAGATGCTTCTTGGGCTTCAGTTGGGTTGAGTTGTGTTTCTTCTCTTCATGCTCTACTCATACAGAAAGTCCAGTGAGTATATTTCTGCCATCTTGGAACTCAGTGCTTTAGTGTCCAAACGGTACCAGCAGTTGCTTCTGCATGTAGACTCACTTTATCAGCTCACCCCGAATGGGATGCGCTTCCGTAAGGCCTGCCGCCTGGTGCACAACTTCACAGACGCTGTCATCCAGGATCGGCGACACGCTCTTCCCAGTAAGGATGGTGATGATGTCCTCAAAGCCAAGGCCAAGTCCAAGACTTTGGATTTCATTGATGTGCTGCTGATGGCCAAGGTGGGTTTTCAAGAGGTGGAATGGAGCTGTTTAAACTTAATTCATTGAACATGATGGTGCACATCTTTAATTCCAGCACTCCAGAGGTAGTGGCAGGAAGAGTTTGAGGCCAGCCAGCCTGGTCTATATATTGAATTCCAGGCCAGCCAAGTCTACATGGTGAAACCCTATCTCAAAATAATTATTAAATTATTAAATCATTAAATAGCTATCTTTTTGTTTGTGGGCGTAAGTTTTAGATAGAGTCTCACTAAACAGCCCTGACTGACCTCAATCTCATGTTCTTCCTTTCCTCACCTTGCACTTTCTGGAATCACAGATGTGTGCCACATCACTTAGGTCTAGTTAGCATTTTTAGAGGTCAGTCTCACTGTGTTGCTAGTGAACCGATCCTCCTCTCCCAACTTTCCAAGTCATGGGGCTACATGCATTTGTCACATTCTTGGCTTTAAGTGGTAGGATGAATGATGGATTCAAATATGGGATTGGGATCAAAAGACATTTCAGATTTGAGGCTTGATGTAGAGATACCTAAGGGCCATGAAAGGCATGTGACGAAAAGAAGGGCAAGCTAGAAAGAAATATTATAGAAATAAAATCAGTGTCTGGTCAGCATATGCCTGCCAGATCTGAAACTGAAGGACGTTAAGACTTCACTCTCTTTGTAACTTAATGTGTGGTTGTGAAATCATATTCATGTCTGTATGTATGCCTAGAACTGTGAACCTGCATGGCCAGGGCAGCCCATCTGTTATCCTCAATAATACCATCAGCCAGATTTGGATTGTAAGAATGGCTTCCTATGTGCAGCTCCTCCCTTCTCAGGTGATGTCATGATTTTACATCAGGTGTGTCCAGAAGATTTTACACCGCAGGAGAAAAACCCATACATTACGAATCTTGCAAGTTTCACAGCAGAGTTGGCACCTCTGTGCCTTCTTGGTTTCAGGGAGTATGAACAGATGCAAAAGGAGAGAGGTGAAAGGGGAGAAGGACACGGAGAGAAGAAGAGGAGAGGGGAGTGTAGGGAAGAACTAATGTTGGGAGGGTAAGAGAATACGAGACAAACATGAGGGGACATTTTAAATTAATTTTTGAGTGTGCAAACTCGTTTCATTACGGCATTTTCATGAACATATAATTTTGCACTTTGAGGGAGGACTTTATTCTGTATTGTAAGCAAGTTTTCTCCAATCACAGGTAGATTCTACAGGTATGTAATCCTAAGAACCTCCAGAGGAGATAAGATAAATTTTCTGCATGTAACACCCAAGAATGAAACAAGCGAGTACAGTAGGAATTGGATGCAGGATAAAGCAGCCAGGGGAGGAAAACATATGAAAAATATTTAAAAGTGAAAAGAAAAGGGAAGTCTACTCACTGGTCATATGTAAGGAGAAATCATCTGCATCCACACATTGTCATATTGCCACTGTTTATCCTGTCAGCTCAACCCTTTCTGTCTCATAGTGGGTAACACTGCCCGTACTGACAAGGTAGACTCTATTCCTATCAAACAGTTACGGAAGGATTGACAGAGAGAGTTCTACTCCCCTCCTAGGAGAAGATGCACTGTCTTGAGGGTAATGTTTATTCTCCAGTTTCAAAGGAAAGCTGCCGTGCAATCATCCTATATGCAAGGTTACATAGAGAAATTGTGATCTAGACAGTAGTCACCAGTTTCAAAAACAAACAGGAAAGAGCACAGTCAAGAACTATCCCTGGGGTGTGAGGAACTGTGATGATGATCAAGAGTGGTACACAGGTGCAGTGGGCTTGGTATATATATGGATCTTAAAGAGCTGTCTCGGGTTAGACATAGATTCAGAACTGCTGTGATCTGGAGTCTTGCATTGTCTCCAGGATGAAGATGGAAAGCCGCTGTCAGATGAGGACATCAGAGCAGAGGCTGACACCTTCATGTTTGAGGGTGAGGGTCCCAGTGTGGGACTATAGAGGGAGCAGTAGTCTCCATTTCGGGAACATATTGAATGGACCCTAAAATCCCACAATCATCTGTCTTCCCTTTTTCTTATCCTTCCTGGGCCCCTTCCTACCTGGCTGCTGCCCACTTTGTGGTGTTGAAGTGACTCTGAGACCCAAGCCCACTTATCTGCCCCTCAGGTCATGACACCACAGCCAGTGCTCTCTCCTGGATCCTGTACAACCTGGCGAGGCACCCGGAATACCAGGAGCGCTGCCGACAGGAGGTGCAGGAGCTGCTGAGGAACCGCAAGTCTACAGAGATTGAGTGGTGAGCATATTAATATGTTAATGCGTCCTTCTCTGGGCTTCACTCCTCAGAAGGCAGAGGGGCTCTTTTGCTGATTCTTCCATTATTTAATGGTGAGAACAGTGCATACCTCATTAAAAAGGAGAAGTTTTATGCTTTGAGACAGAAAGATTTGAACTTCTAAGAGAATTACTGACAATATAGCAGTGTGTAAGGGCAGATGATGTCACTTTACAGAAAATCAATGTACGTAAACTCTCCCTCCTCTTTCCCCGTCTCATATAACATGTTTTTATTGGCTTACTTCTCTGTCTGTTTGCTCTTCTGTTCCCTATTTCCTGTGTCATAATGGACACATGGGGGCAAAAGGCATTGTCAGTGTGCTGGGAAATCTGTAGCATAATTCATGCTTCCACTCACCAAATCTTCCCATAAGGCCTTCTCATGACACCTTTATGAGCAGCCATCCTGTGCTAAGGACACAGCTGAAGGAAATGCTGTCAGGAGCTCCAAGCCCGACTGGAGGACAGTCCTGCATCAGGGCACCCCGGGACACACTGGCAGCTGTGAGATTTTGAGTAAGAGAAGCAAGGCTGGGTTAAAGGATCTGTTTCGATCTAGAACCCTTAATGGGGAGAATGAGGAGGAGGAGATATCCAGTTGGGACTCGGGTACAGGGCTGAAGATCCATGTGAGGAGAAGCAGAGGTGGTGGGAAAGGATAGAGACAAGAGGAGTGGTGCTGTGTGACTTTTCTTGGGAAGATGTGAGCAAATATCTATTTGTCCTCCTGGACAACAGACCAAAGAAATGATTGTATGGAAGGCCAATTTGGCAAAACAGTGAGTTTGAATGAGGGGTTGTTTACAGCTGTGTCACTGAAAACCCCACCCTAATGTGGATGAGGACTCAAAAAAGCTGCATCCCCAGAACTCTCTATCCAGCAGTTATTACTTTTTACTTAACCTTGAGGATCTTTTGGGTTTCAGGAATTTCCTAAGACTTGTGAGTTGTTCACACCTTGAGCCTTAGAAGTTTTGTGTACAACCTGAGTCTTTTGGAGCTCCCCCCGTCCCGGGATGCAGTGTTTCAGTTTGGACAAATTTGTTACACAATGAGGTGGAGGGAAATTGGAAAGAGAAGAGGAATAGAAAAAAAGGAGAAGTAGGAAGATGGGGTTGTGAGAAAAGTATAGGGAGAGTGTAAGAGAAAGAAGGAAGTGTGGTGGGGATAGGAAGGAGGGGGAACGGGGAAAAGAAGACAGTGTGGATACAAGGCTGTGAGCGGGGAGGGAGAGACTCAAACAGAGGCAGCAGAGCAAAGAGAGAAAGGTGATAAAGGGCAAGCACAGGCAGGCAGTGGCACCACCTTCAATCCCAGCACTCTGGAGGCAGAGGCAGGTGGATCTGTGACTTTGAGGCCAGCCTGGTCTGCAGATCGACTTCCAGGAGAGCCAGGGCTATCAAAAAAAAAAGCAAACATGTTATCTGTGTTGTCTCTTAGTTCTTTGATTTTGTCCTCACCAAAGAAAAATTTCTTTTTAAAAGGCATTTTTTCAGTTCCTTTTTTATGGTAGGCATTGGACATGTTTACTTCAGAATAAGTTTCTAAAGATACCTGGCTAAATTCTCTCCACTACTTTCCTAAGTCTCTTCTTTTCGTGGGGATATTTTAAGACTGTGGGGAAAGGTTACGTTGGCAACACAGGACCTGATGGTCTCTGTTTCACTCCTGGTAATTGTGTGTTGGCTTCCTCAGGGACGACCTGGCCCAGCTGCCCTTCCTGACCATGTGCATCAAGGAGAGTCTGCGGCTGCATCCTCCGGTCATAGTCATCTCCCGCCGCTGCACCCAGGACGTTGGTCTCCCAGATGGCCGGGTCATCCCTAAAGGTGCCCACGGGACAGGGAAGGAGGGACCTGGGCACACAGTAAAGTTTATTCAGCAGCTGGCTAACCCCATGGCCCCACTTCACCACAGGTGTCGTCTGCATTATCAGTATTTTCGGGACCCACCACAACCCAACTGTGTGGCCTGACCCTGAGGTGCTGCAACCGCCCTTCCCCATTCTTTTTCTCCACAATGATCCCAGCGGAAGGAGCAGGTTTTAGCTGGGGAAATCAGAACTTGCCTTCCTTACCACAATCAGAACTCTGTCTCTGGCTGTGCTTGGAGATGCCATTCATTGTCTCTTTCAGGTGTATGATCCCTTCCGCTTTGATCCAGAGAACATCAAGGACAGGTCACCTCTGGCTTTTATTCCCTTCTCCGCTGGGCCCAGGTGAGGCCAGAGGGCTTGAGGTGATGGGGCAAAGCTTTAGAAAAGATGGAGAAGATGGAAATTTGGGACAGTCAGGATCTGGGGCTCGTCCCTGCATTGTCGCAGGTTAAGCAAAGATGTGCAGTGTCAGGCTTGGGAAGGTCCAAGAACCACAACCCTGTGCTCACGTGCCACCCAGCTGATAGTTTCAGTTGGCCTCTGAGTCTAACAGTCTGCATTCTAAACAGAATGCAGATGTAGACGAGGAATCCCGAATATGTTAGTTCCCCTTGGGTGCCCCTCCATCTGGCTGACCAGGTACCTATGTCAGGTTTCAGTGATAGCTGGGTCCTGAATCAGATCCAGGATACAAAGTTCCCACCCCGCCCTCCCGCAGGAACTGCATAGGACAGACTTTCGCCATGAACGAGATGAAGGTGGCACTGGCGCTCACACTGCTGCGCTTCCGCATCCTGCCCAACGACAAGGAGCCTCATAGGAAGCCTGAGCTGATCCTGCGCGCTGAGGGCGGGCTGTGGTTGCGGGTGGAGCCATTGAGCTCACAGTGACCACTATGCTTGGGTGGATCATCCCACCCATCCACCTACCTCTGTAGATCCCAGAATAAAAAGAGCAGTCGCCTATGCTGGAGGCTTGCCGAATACCAGCAGGAGGCTCTGGAGGACAACAAGGAACCAACAGTTGGGGTCTGGGGGAGGGATGGGGCTGAGAAGTCCTTGGGCCAAGACCACTGACTTCCTCTGGCTGTTCTCAGGCCCTGCATTGTCCTCCAACCTAGCAGGACTTAACTCTCTTGAACAATAGACATCTAAGGGGAAGTGTCTGGGCAGGATGGAGGCCAGTCTCGAGTTCAGAAAACCTTTTAAACAGAGGTACATTTCCATCGCCTTGACCTCCATTCTACTCCCAAAACTTCTCTCGTTCTGGGATTCTGCAGTGTGTGAAAACTACATTTCTCGGTTTATTAAACCTAACAAGTCAAGTATTTGTTGTCGGGTTTTCTTTTCTGTGTCTGTGGGGTGTGTGTGTGTGTGTGTGTGTGTGTGTGTGTGTGTGTGTGT
>LOJH01057905.1:0-11485 GCA_001685095.1 Ellobius talpinus | reverse complement strand
TTAGGGGCAAACATCCTTAGAAACATTGCTGAAAACAACAGATTGTTCCTGTTTTTGTTCCTGTTTTCAACCAACCTCAAGAGTGCAAAACAGATCAAGTGGGGGTGAGAAGGCCTGTCCTCTAGGGACCCAACAATAGTCAAACCGGCTATAGACAGGGAAGAAAAGGCAAAATGCTAAAGGTTTCCCCTACAGTCATGGAGTCAGCACCTGGCTTCTGGTGTCGACAGGGCAGAGAAGCAGCCACACTGTCAATTTCCTGTCTGCTGTGGATGCTCAGAGGTACTGTTGAATGTATGCTGAAGCAGAGCCTCAAACACACTTTTATTTTTTTAAATTTTAATTAAATATTTTTGAGATTATTACACTAACTCTCCATTCCCTTTCTTCCCTCAAAAGCTCCTCGTATACCCTCAGGCTCTTCAAATTCATATCCTCTTTTTCATTCATTGTTATTGCCAGCATACATACATATATTCATTTACAATTATATTTTATAGAATTATATACACTATATATAATACATTATATATAGCATAATCACAACAATGTAACCTGTTCAGGTTGTATAATTTTACTTGTGTGTATGTTTTCAGGGCTGACCATTTGGTGTTACATATTCTATCTTCAAGTGTAAGTAGGTCCTAGTGTGTTAAAACACAGAGAGAAAAGTTAGCAAAAGACATGGCTTCAATTTTCCACTTGAAAATTGAAGCTTTCTTTCAAATCTGTAGTCCACAAGTCAAATTTATCCTGAAAAAAGTGGAATGCATAAAGCACAAAGCAAAATATGAAAAGTATCTACTTAGGTTATATTGAGTTCAGAGTTTTATAATGTGCTTTCCAATTAATAGAAAGTAGCAAATATTATAAGCATTTTAATAATACTAAGTATTCTTTTGTGAATTAACTTAGTTGCTCTATATAATCCAGGTAATAGGTACTTGACTAAGTTGCCATGAGCACTCATCTCTGCTGCGTGTCTGAACATGCACACACGTGCACATTAAGGATACTCTCCAGAAGTGGGGCTTCTGGGTAACAGGCTGCATCACTTGTTCTTTTGTTATAGTCATAGGGTCACTTTCCATATTTAAAACAAATCAGCTTAACATTGGAAATGAAATGTGTTTACTGTCTTCTTGTGAGAAGTTTTACTCTTCTGGCTCAGGGGTTCTCACCACCCAGCTCCCAAATAAATCACACACACACAGGATTATTCTTAATTATGAGTGCCCGGCCTTAGCTTGACTTGTTTCTTGCCAGCTCTTCTTAACTTATAGTATCCTGACTACCTTTTGCCTCTGGGCTTTTATCTTTTTCTTACTTCTGTGTATCTAACTTTCACTCTTCCTCCACGGCTGGCTGTGTGGCTGGGCGCCTGGGAGCTGGTGCTTTTCTCTCCTTGTTCTCTTGTTGCTCTTTTTCTTCCTTGTTTCTCCTTCTATTTATGTTCTCTGCCTGCCAGCCCTGCCTATCCTTGCTCCTGCCTCGCTATTGGCCAATCAGTTCTTTATTAAACCATCGGGTAGTTGAGACAGGCACAGTAACACAGCTTCACAGAGTTAAACAAATGCAGCATAAACAAAAGCAACAAACACATCTTAAAATAATATTCCCCAATACTGTCTCATGCTTGTAGCATTATAGTAAATAGCAATGGAAAGTTGGCATAAGTTTTCTTTACTTGGAGGAGTCTTTGATTTGGAAAAGTTTATGTGTAAATGTAGAAACAATGCATTCATTTTATTTATTTATCATTGCAGTGGTCTGAAGAGGTATAACCCCCATAGACTCATATGTTTGAATACTTGACCCATAGCAATAGTGGTGCTCTTAGGAGGTATGGCCTTGTTGGGGGAAGTTTGGGGTGGACTTTGGTGTTAGCATACACCTAGTGTGGACATAGTTGCTTCTGCTGCCTAAGATCAAGATGTAGAACTCTCAGCTCATTCTCCAGCACCATGTCTGCCTGCATGCCACTGTGAAGATAATGGGCTAAACCTCTGAAACTGTAAGCCAGCCCCAATTAAATGTTTCTTTGTAAGACTTTCTGAGGTCATGGTGTGCCTCTTCACAGCAAGAGAAGCCCAAACAGAGACAGAAGTTGGTGCCAGGAGTGTGGTACTGCTCTGATAGGCCTGACCAAGCCTTGTTTGGTGGAACTTGGACTTTATGAGTTTGCTTAGGAAAGCAGTGGACTGCTTTAAGTGTTGCTTATTGGGCACACTAGTAGGACCATGGAAGACAGAGGTGCTGAGGTTGATTTGAACTGTGGGGACCTGGCTCAAAAGGTTTCAGAGGAGGAGGATTTTTTTTATGTTGTCTAGAGACTGTTCATCTGATATTTTGGTGAAGAATGTGGTTGCCTTTTGCCCTCATCCAAAAAAGTCTGTCTGAGGCTAAAGTGAAGAGATTTGTATTAATTCTGTTGGCAGAGGAAATCTAAAGACCCTAGTACTGACTCTGTTATGTGATTATTAGTGGTCACTCTTATACAGATCAATAATTTAAAAAAAAGAGCAAGCTGAGCAAGGAAAAATACAAAATAAACAATTTGAAGAGAAAAGGAACATCAGGAAGTGAGATAAAACTAAGTCTTTTATTCAAGGCCGTAAAAAAGGAGATAGATTAAGCCATGAAAAAAGGGGTAAAACCCCCCTCTGGTGATCTTCCAACTTGTCAAATGAAATTAAGGAACATCTTAGATCCAGGGATGGCAGTTCATGTCTTTAAAACCAGTATTCAGAAGATAGAGTGTGGCACTTCTCTGAGTTTGAGGCTAGCCTGGCCTCGATATCAAATTTCAGGACAGCCTAGCTTTTGCAGTGAAGGAAACCATGGAAAACAAAACATCGGTGAAGATGTAGTTAAACAAAGGGGCCATGTTCCAGGTCCAGTGAGCAGCAGAACTTGGCAGCTTCCCCCACATGGTTCTGTTTTTAGAGTCAAAGATAGAAGCAAGGGGTTATGGAATCTTCCTTAGCCACCAAGGAAAACTACTGATGGCAGGTACGTGACAGGGGTGTCCCTGCAAGGAGGCCCAGAGAGGCCATTGTCTGAAGTTGCAAAGGTGAACCCTGGATTGCTTTGGAGACCCCACGTTGTTGGAGATACTAGAGCCATGGATACCTGAAGAGGAATGCTGCTAACAAGGCATGGAACCAGTTCAAGAGAAAGAAGTGTGTTGCAGTCAACAAAGCTGAATGGAGTTTGGAGATCTGAAGAGTGCTTTGACATCAGACATGGAGATGGAGAGTTTGCAGCTTGCTTGGCTTGATTTTATCTTGCTTTATTCCAGTATTTCCTTACTATCTTCTTTATATATGTATATTCTGTGCTATTATATGTAGTGAAGTATATGACCTGTTCTTTTATTTTTTTATTTTATAGGGGATTGCAGTTAAGAGATTGCATGAATCTCAGAAGAGACTTTGAACTTTGGGCTTTTTTTGTTTGTTTTTTGTTTTAAAGGTTTATATTTTATTAAAACAATCTTTTTTTTAATTTTACATACCAATCCCAGTTCCTTCTCCCTTCCTACCTCCCACTCCCTGTATCTAGGCTGAGCAAGGCATCCCTCCATAAGGAATGGGATCCAAAAAGTCAGTACATACACGACAGCCAGTGGCCCCACAAACTGCCTAAGGCACATAACTGCCACCCACATTCAGAGGGCCTAGTTCAGACCTATGCAGGCTCCCCAGCTTTCAGTCCAGAGTCAGTGAGCTCCCTCTAGCTCAAGTCAGCTGTCTCTACGGGTTTCCCCATAATGGTCTTGGCCCCTTTGCTCATATTATTGCACCTTCCTCTCTATGACTGGACTCAAGGAGCTTGGCCTAGTGCTTAGCTGTGGATCTCTGCGTCTGCTTCCATCAATTAGTTACTGGATGAAGGTTCTATGATGACAATTAGGGTAGTCATCAATATGCTTACTCAAAATTTAATGTCAATTTAGTACATTTTATTTTCATTTTAAGGTATTTAGATAGCATTCTTTAGCCCATTATATTTTCCGGATAGTGATGCTCTTGTTGAAGTGAGGGTTAAAATGGAACCGATTTTGTGATGATGCTATTTATCAATTGACAAAGGCCATTTGTTTTTAATAAAACTTTACATTTTATAATAAAACACTTTACTCAAACACTATCTTTAAATCTTAAATTTGAAAAAGGTTTGCACCCTCCCATTGACAGGTTCTCTTGGCAACATGCCTCCAGCTGCCTTTTTATTCATCTGCCTGTGAACTGTTAAAACCAGCGTTTTTATTATCAGTAACAATGTGATCAGTTGTTTCTGTTTCCTGACTTGCAGGAGATGAGCAGCACCAAAGTAGCCAAAAACTTTTATTTTGTTTTGTTTAAGTCAGCCTGGTTGTGGTGTAAGCAAAGTGCTGGGTAGTTTTCAGAAAGGACAGATTTCAATCATGCAATTCCCTTTTTAGACTTTATTCAGGGAGACCCTCCTGATGATATGTGCTTAATTTAGAATCATTGTCTTCGAATATTCTCCCATCTCTAAGTATTTTGAAACCTTTAGTCAAGAAAGCAAAGCTTTTTATGGTTCTCAGGTGGAGAAATTTATAGTCTGTGACTAATGGACTTTGGTTCATTTCCAAAAGATCATGGCATTAGATGGCATCCATATTTAATTGATGACAGTACAGACTGTACTACATCATCTGTGTTACAGATTAAACTATCAATTGTTTGAGTAAACCCTCAATCTGTGTTGTGTTTGTGCAAACTGTGAAAGAACATATTAGTGTAAAAGGTTCCTTAGCAGCCATCAACTTCTTTGCAAATTATATGAAACAACTAAGCTACACACACACCCACACACACCCACACACACCCACACACACCCACACACACCCACACACATGCACTCACACGCACACACACACAAGTGGAAATGCCAGTTCACTTTGTGTAAGAACACCACTGAACTTTAAAACCACGCCCTGTTTTTTGCCCAAGCATGTCTCAACTTCTTTCCTCCTTGCTCTTGATTTTAATGGCCTCACATTCCCTTTGCTCCTCCTCACTTACAGCATCTTATTTCATTTTCAGCCATACATTGGCACTTAGACAGTTTTCCCATGGGCATGCTGGCATGTTATCATCTCTGTCTAGAGTGTTCTTTCTTTTGGAAAACTCAGATTCTTTTTTCTGTATCTACCATTTCTTCTCTATCTTCCTCTTTCTGATATCTACCAGTGATATTGCCCATGAAGCCCTGCTAATTCCTTTCTCTATCACTCCCTGGTCTGTGCTACATCTGGAATTTATAATATTTCTTGAGTATATTTTCATGCTTCAGATAAAATATTAGTTTGCCTGTCCTCTCCACTAGACAGCACATACCTCTAGGGCAAGATGATCTTTAGTTATCTTCTGACTTTCACTCTCTCTCACACACACACGACACCATTGTTAAAAGAGAACAAAGTACTTGCCTTTTTTAAGTAAATAATATGAGTTAAATTTTTCTTAACTAAAAGCAATTCTTTCAAGTTATTAAGATACTCTGCGAAAACAGAGTATCAGTATCCTGAGGGATAACTGCTTATCCAGTATCTCTAATTTCTCTCCTGATGTGTGATGTACCAGTAGAACTTGTAGATATTTGGTTATAGTACTACACAGGAAGTTCTCCATGTTCATGAGAAGAAATAGTGAGAAGAACAGTTTGTAGGTACTAGTTGAGCTTCAAAATTTAGATTGTATCATAAGGTTTTATTGGACCAATTTATGAAATGTTTCTATGCCAGCTACCTTTGGTATTATGCCCAAAGGCAAGATCCATACTTCTTCTACCTGGGCTGACGCTAAGCATATGTGACTATGGCAAATGGTTAACTTGTAAGGCTTAGTTTTCCCACCTGCCTCATGGGGGAGCGATCTTATAGGGTTTGTCATGACTGAATGAGAGTGATGTTATTATGAATAAGTATTTTACATAGCAGTTAGCACAAAACAGCATTTAAATAATAGCAATGTCTTGACTGCTACAACTGTGTTTACGGAGTACAGCACCCACTCAAGCTGTTTGAGTTCAGAGGGTGTGGAGTTAAGCACTAGTGGTTTATGTATCCAACTCACATATTATTTACCTCTCTGCCTCTTTTCTACATTTTAAGACAGACCTTGGTATGTGACTCACCTTAAACCTTATAAGTGATGGTTGAATGAAAATTATATATGGCACACTTAACACAGAGCTCAGAAATAGTAGAGTCTTGACAAGTGGTCATTATTGCACCCAGGAGATGGCTTCGTAAATAAAGTAACTGCCATGTAAACTTGAGGAAACTGATATCATGTAAACTGATGTGGAAATTGGGTCATGGTGCCTAGAGTCTCAGTTTTGGGAGTGTCAAAGACAGGTGGCTCTTAGAAGTTCATTGAGTAGCTAGCTTAGCCAAATCAATGAATTTTAAGTACATTGAGACACTATGTCTCAAAAAATAAAGGTGGATACTCAATGTCAACCTTCCGTCTAAACACACCACACCCACGTATACACACACTCTCTCTCACACACAATGTACACGCACATGCACATGCACACACACATACAGAAAGAGTTGCAGTGCAGAGAGAAATATTATTGCATGGACAGAGATCATCCAGGCCAAGAAAAAATAACTTTCAGAAAGCATACATTATTTTTTTTTCATAGATTTTTCTCCATTTTTAATTTCATACATAGTATTTTGAAATTAGTTCACTGTAACTATTTGTATATGTGAAAAGACCCATTTTAATTCCAAATCTTTTTTTATTGCCTTCTCTAGTCTAATATTTTTTTAGAAATAATTCAGAAAAAATTCTCTATCCTTGACATACTATTTTTATGCTATTTGAAAGCAGTTTTTAATTCATTTTGTTACTTTCTATTGGTATTTATTGGTTAAGTATAAAGCCCACAAAGCTAATAAGCAACTTTGTGAAAAATCTGTGTACTCACAACTGTGTGCTCTCACATACCCTCCAGTGCTGGAGCATTGAGTACAAGTAAAGGAGCCCTGGGCATGGCAGATAATTATTGTTTATCTGTGGTTTTCTTCAGTCGTGGAGTCTCAGTTGCCCAGAACCTTGTTGTGATGAGATCTGCACAGATCAACTCCCTGGAGTCCCCACCCTTCAGTGCCTCCCTCACCCCACATCCCCCATGCTCCTTTAGATGTTCTTTGATATTTTTGGACGCCAGTGTGACAAAGGATTCTGTTAGCCTAGCGTACATAATCTGCTCTTTACGTCCTCGCACACTCAGTACGGAAGAAAGTGGCCGTTCCCCCAGTCCTGAGACTCTTCTGGGGGAAGACAAATGGAAGGTACTTGTGCTGACCAGAGATACAGGGACTCAGGCCAATGTCACACTCTGGGTGTATGGAGAGAAGGAGCCACTTGACCTTAGTCTGACTAAGGACAGCCCAGAACAGCTCTTCCTTCCAGGACAGAAGGATGAGTTTCAGGTAATCAAAATCAGCAGTCATTTAATTGTTTGAACATTACAAAGGCATGTGATATAGGACACACATATACACACAGAGACTGTATAAAATAAACAGTCCGTTAGGAACACCATTAGTTAATTAATTTATTTCCTACTGGAATAATCAAAACAAATGTATTTGCTCATGTCTCTTATGCAAGGGAGTAAGAAAGGTTAGAGAAGAAAATCTCTTTTTAAGGACTATTCATTTAAAGCCATTGTCCTAAAAAATCATCAAATCTAGTTCAAGTTGTACCTGGATTAAAAGATAAGGGAGACTCTTGGGGTAGTGGAAGCTCCTCTTTCTACACTTGGTATACTTTCAGACGTTGCTCAGCTGAACTGCACGGCTATGAAATCATTTCCTAGGCATTTTCATAGACCATGTCCTGAGGCTCTGCCCATGCCCATTTTCATCTCTCTCACACATTTCTTGCTGAGAGAGTTCTGAGCTGCTGTGATTTGAATACGGCCGGCTGCTTGTCTAGTTGGTAGGAGCACTAGCCAAATTTCAATTAGGACAGTTACGTTGCATGTTACTAATTCCCAACCCTGCAAGGTGGTAGCTGTATGATTACTCACTGCATTCGTTCAACAACAGTGACTCATCCTTGAAAGCGTCCCCATGCACACAAGGGAATAGAGACTTATGGAGGCTAACCTGAGTCATCAGGCTGCCAAGGCTGTTTGGAGGACCAGCACCTGGGCTCACTAACACTCAGACGTTTTTTTTTGCATTTTCAGCTGTGAGCTTGTAGCTCTACACTTAATGCTCATTATTGGAGTTTAGTGATGGAGCCTGATTGTCTACAGTGATGGGAGATGCTTTGATGTGGCCCATGGTGATCACTTCCCATATACATGTGTTTTGAATGGTTTTCTGAAGATGATAGTTCATAATTCAGAATACATTTTAGGATTAGAACCCCAAATCACCAACAAAAGCATGGAATTCCTGATAATATAACATATGCCATATCTATTGATGTACTGTTAAATTCTGTCCCTGTTTTTCTGGAAAGTTTTCACCAGGGTAGAATCTTAGGGGCTCATGACTGCACATTGGAACCCCTAGAGAGCTGTCAAAACTGATGACGGCTGCTCACTTCCAGAGAACCCGGTTCATTTCATGTGGGTGCAGCCTGGACGCCGATGTTGTGAAAAGCCCCCTAAGTCCTTCTAAAGTGCAGTCACTGTTACTAGTCCTGGTTCCAACACCATACTATTAGCCATGCGAGCTGGATTGGTGCTGACTTCCTGTGTGACAACTGTGTGACCTTCAATATGTCATTTAATTTCTCCAAACCCACATTCTCTTTATGTGTAGAATGGAGGCAATGACTTCCATCCCGTGTAAATCCTGCGGAAATGCGTGACACAAAGAACATGGATAAACCATAAGAAAGAATTCTATTTATTACATAATAAATGTATTAGGTCAGTGAAAAAGTAATCGTGTCAGTTTTTACAGTGTTGAAATTTGCAGTGTTGAATATTGGAATACCTTCTTCAATAAACCCAGTCAAGTCATACATCATTTTAATGTGTGTTTCTCTCGCTTTATGGTTTTGGCTAATGACTTGTTTGTTTTATATTTATCTTATACTATGGAAATTATGTTAGATAAAAAGCAAATTCAAGATATATTCCTTTTCGAGTTCCAAATGGGTCATAAAGCAGCAGAGGAACTTGCAACATCAAAACACATTTGGTTCAGAAGCAATGGCGGTGGGGAGAATCAAGAAGTTTTGCAGAGTGAGTGAGAACTTTTATCATCAGGACCAGTGTCCCAACATTGCACATTCACAGTGACCAAGTGAGATCAAGTGTCAAGTCTGATCCTTTTACAATTAAAGGAGAAGTTGCCAAAGAACTCAGAGGTGACCTGAAGCAAACTGAAAAGGTCAAAAGAGTCAACAAGTGGGTGCTCATGAACTGGCTTGAAAAAAGTGTCATTTTTTGAACTGTCATTCTCTCTTAATTCTATTCACTAAGGAATGCTTTCTTGATGAGATTGAGGTGTGTGACACCAAACAGATTGCGTACAGCAAGAAGCTCTAAATCATTTCTCAGTGCCAAACTTGCACAAACACGATCATGGTCACAGTTGGGTCCTCTGCTGCAGGACTGATCCATGGCGGCTTTCTGGATCCCAGAGATACCATATCTGAGAACTATGCTCAGGAAATTGATGGCACGCACCCATAACTGCAACAGTGGTGGTAGTGGTGGTCAAGGAATGGGCTCCTTTCTTCTCCATGATGCCCCACAATCCCTAACTCTATATGTCGCAATCGCTGCTTCAGAGGATGAAAATTTTGGGCTAGAAAGTTCTGCTTCATCTACTCGATTCTGCTGACGTCTGCCAACAAATTACAGCCTCTTCAAGCATTATCCATTACTGCTTTCAGGGAAAACCTTCCAGCAAGCACAAATTTTATGTTACTGGAATAAACAAACTTATTTATTATCAACAAATTGTATAATGGTTCCTACTTTGAATAATAAAGGTATATTGGAATGTAGGTATAAAAATCAAAAGTTCACATTCCTCAAGCATAATTCCAATCTAATTATAAATTGTAAAGAACAGAGGCCCTGGTGCTGGGAATATGAAATTAAGATAAAATGAACCCATCACTTGTTCCTTTACATGGATTGCTTATCCATTTTCTAGTAATGGAGGTTGGCTTTAGGAAGCCTCTCAGCTTCTGTAGATGTAGAACTCCAAGACAGTAACATAGGTAGCACCAGTAACCAATGGAGCCTGCATAAAGTGGACACTTTCCATACTTACTGGTTCAGAATCTAAGTTTTAGTAAGATTCCCAGGTAATGTTGTATGTATACTAAGGTTTAAGAAGGCCTGGACTGGCGATCATGAGGCATTGGGGCCAGTGCCTCTTGGTAACTGGATAATCCTAAATTAGGATTTTCTCATCCACATTTTTAATCTGTGATACTGTTTCCTGTATTCCTTTGCGATGCATAATTTGCTGCTTCTGGATTTGTCTTTAAGTTTTTCCTTTCAGTTTTCAAGTATTCATACCAAGTGTCTTTGAAAACAGTGTAGCAAATCTGGTCAAATAGACTTGAGTTCACATCTTATACTCTGAGAGGGTGATGTGTATACAATGTATATGAGTTCACCTGTTATACTAGGAGAGCCTGATGGGTATACAATGTGTATGCTTAAGAAAATGGCAACTTCTTTGGGCGTCTCCATCCTATAAAGTAGACTCCTGGAAGAGTGTTTCTTTCCAGTGAGCTGCTGGGCCATTGAAGAAACCATGCATGTTGGGGAGCTGAGGAAGCTCTATGTCAAGTCCTTGGTGGGTGGGTGTTACTGACACTGGGTCAAAGACCAAAGCTGCAGACCCATGGAAGTTGGCAAAGCCTTCCTTGTGGGTGAGGTTCAGAGGGAGGACATAACATTTCTCATGTTCACACGCAGATGGGAAAAGTGTGTACAGAAAATGTCCGCCATAGATTTCTCCCTGGATATTTACATCCTGCATACTGCTCTCTTCCATAGACAGCTCCTACAACGATTAGTCATACCTGCCTCATTGATTCAGTTGTAGACTATCAACCCTACCTCCATGTTCAGCTGCATATGGTAAACATGCTGATTTTTCTGCATGCTGCAGTTTCTCCATCAGACAGCCAATCCCACCTGCTCCCAACCTTTCTATTTGTCTTTGTTTTTTTTTTCTTTTTGTCTTATTTTATTTTTGAGGTAGGGTCTTCCTCAGGTATCCCTGGATGACCTGGGTGAACTAGGACTTTTGACAGTCCTGTTTCTGCATCCCAAGTGTTGGGATTACAGAGGGTACCACATGCCCAACAAGACAGACACTCTTTCTAAAATATTTAACTGTAAGCAGAGACTGCGCATTGGTTTCCCAGTTACCCAGACTTTATTCATTATACCACTGTTTGGCTGATGGCTCAGGCATATTTCTAGCTAGCTCTTACATCTT
>LOJH01057904.1:0-11485 GCA_001685095.1 Ellobius talpinus | reverse complement strand
CTTGTAGACCAGGCTGGCCTCAAACTCACAGAGATCCACCTGCCTCTGCCTTCTAAGCCCTGGGATTAAAGGCATGCACCGCCACCAACAAGCTCCTTGCCTGTATATTTTAAGTTTCTCCCAGTTGTTTGCCTTCCCTTGGACCTCTTCCCCAGGCACACACACCCATCCTCTTCTTCAGGTTTCCATTTTCTTATTATTAGAATCAGAAACATTTTGGGAGGCAGCAAGAGCAGCTATGGACAAAGATGAGCAAACTAGGTTGGATATAGCCTTAATCTGGAGAAGGTTGTCCACTGTCCAGCCATAGCTCTATGGCCTAGTCACTGGCAGCCCCAGGAGCAGCTGGTCAGTTGTGCCTTAAGTGTCTTCTGGGAGATGACTGGACTTCTACTGCCAGGCGATTCTGCTGCTTCTTCCCAGGGGCTCTTCTGTAAGATAACTAGAGAAAGCTCTTCTCCTTTGACTTCTGCAGTTCCCTTCTGTGTCCTCACTGGTGCGGGTGACATGACAGCAACCAGAAAAGCAAGGCATCCAGAGTGAGGGGTTGCATGGAAGACTCGCCCTGACTGGTCAGCAAGGCTCATCTCTTGCTACTGTTATTATACTTGAGCTCGTCCCACTGGACATCCATCAGCATGACAAGAAGCTTCCTCTTCAACTCTGAATCCACCCTAGTGAGCAGCCTTATCCAGGTTCCTACAGCCTCAACTTCAACACTTCAAGGAACAGACCATAAACAGCCTAGGTCAATGAGGAGCTAGTCTCATCAGTGTCTCCAATAAGGAGCATTTCCTGTCACACAACCCAAAGAAAATAAGAAGCCCCCCCTCTATATTAGTTTTCCCTCATCTCTACCTAACCTATTCCAGAAGAGCTCTGCTGTGGCCCCTTGGGATCTTGCCCATCACCTCCAGGCAGAGCTGCAGTCACAGCCCAGATCCCAGAACAGGAGAGGATGAGGACAGGCAGGGAAGCCAATGAGGCCACTGTTCTGATCAAGGCCACTATCCCTTGCCTCTTCCTCACCTGGATGCTGTCCAAGACAATCCTTCTTGGTTTGGGGCTCCTCATCCCCACAGACCAGAGATGCAGAGCATAACCCACCCCGACCCCTCATCACTCTCACCCCAATGCCACCACAATACCACTCTGGCCCCAGCTACAGTCTAGACCAGAATCCTCAGGGTCACTTGCTCCACTATCTTCATCACCATCACCATCACCTGGGTCCTTTTATTCCAACATCATCTTTGCTGATGTTGGCAGGGGATGGCAGGGGGAGGCTCATGTAGTCCTGGACCTTTTATTCCTTCTTCCTTTCAATATAGGCAATAAACTAATTGAACCCAAAAGTGGCTTCTGGTCCCATTACTGGTCCAGTGAATCAGGTTCTGGCCTTTCTAAGGCAGTGAGTGCTTCAACCCCACACCTACAGTTTTCTTGATAATTTCCCTTGCTAAGAGTTTTAAATTTTTCTTTGAGAAAAGTGAGATATTGCTCTCATCTGTTCAGTGTGTTTATTCTCAGTGAAATGTAGTGCTTCTATTTCAGCAGTGGGGAAGCTCAGAACCCCAGGAATAGATTGTGGAAAAACCCAGTTCTCAGGTGCTGAAATCATTCAGTGCCTGCTGCCTACATAGGAGTTCTGCTTTAGTGGGTGAGAAGCAGGTCCTGGGCTGTCTTAGGGTTTCTATTGCTGTGACAAAACACTATGGCCACAAAGCAAGTAGGGGAGGGAAGGGCTCATTTGGCTTACCCTTCTACATTGCTGCTCATGACTGAAGGACGTCAGAACAAGAACTCAAACAGGGCAGGGTCCTGGAGGCAGGAGCTGATGCAGAGGCCATGGAGGGGTGCTGCTTACTTGCTTGCTTTCCCTGGCATGCTCAGTCTGCTTTCTTATAGAACCCAGGACCAAAAGCCCAGGGATAGCAGCACCAACCATGGGCTGAGCCCTCCCCCATTGATCACTAATTGAGGAAATGCCTTACAGCTGGATCTCATGGAGGCATTTCCTCGGCCGGGGCTCCTTCCTCTTGGATGATTCTAGCTTGTGTCAAGTTGACACACAAACCATTCAGTCCATGAGCTTTCAGTAACTCTTCTTCATAAATTTTGCAGTCAGCATATGTTAGTCTTATGATTAGAAAGAACATGTAAATGTGACTAAAGGCTGTGACAATGATCACAGACCAATACCCCCCCACCTGCCTTCCCCAGGACACTCACCCCAGACTTGCAGGTGGTACTTCCAGGTGCAAGTGACAGGAGAGTGCTTCAGGTTGATGTGGGCCCTGTAAGACCCTGCATCCTCCAGGTTCAGGTTGCTAATCTGCTGAGAAAAGTCAGGGCCCACAACACTCACGTGACCCCAGTGTCAAGTGTCTAGCTCTCCACTTTCCACCACAGTGATAGAGGCAAATGTCCTTGGTTATGAATGGCATGTTGAAAGTTGCTGTCCACCTGCCTTCCAGAGAGCAGCTCCAGGGGTCCCAAGGGTCCCAGTTACCAGCAGGGATTCAGCATCCTCTCTGGAAGTTCCCTAGACCTGTGAACCCCGAAGTTTCAGGTCATCCAGAATAAGCAGAAGGTCTCAGCATGCCTGAGAGCAAGCCAGGGACTTATTAACTCCATTTCTGAGATGAGGAAACAGAGAGCCAAACAACATGGTGGTTTGCTCAGTACCAAAACACAGCCAGATGGTGATTCAACTAGAGTAAGGCTGCAATTCCCATCACTACCAGGAGAGGGCTCTCTTCTACACAGACACAGAAAGAAACAGCTATCGGTGTGGAGTACTAGCGAAATACCTAAGGATCCCTGCTGCCTCTGAGTCACTCCTGCTGATGGATGAACTAAAGCCGGAATGCATTTGTAGGCATTCTTGTCCTGCAGCATCCCCAGAGCTGCGGGTCCCCAAACAGAGACCCAGACATGATTCCTGGGAACAGGATTAGCACCCAGTTGGCTAAGGCAGTTAAAAAGTGCTCTGTGGGGCGTTTGCTAAAATCCCAACATAACGTGCAGGTGAGAGATAAATCTAAGTTCCAGGCACCAGGAAGAGCAGCCAAGTTCAAACTCTTGCTTTTACCAGGTACTAGCTGTTATCTCAAATCAAGTTTTTTAATTTGCTTCCCTGTGGAACAGGGTGTGACATCTGGGATTTTGTGAGGGCTACATGAAATAAGGCGGTAAAACATTACTCACTATCTTTATTAGCACACCCTATAATTATTATAGTTCAATAGAATTCATCATTAGTATTCTTCAAGATTCTTCTTTTTAAATGGCATGCTCCTGCCTCAGCCATGTGGAGGTTAGAGGACAAGGGTAACTTGCAGAACTCGGTTCTCTCCTTCCATAATGTGGGCTCAAGGGCCTGAGCTCACAGCATCAGCCTTGGTGACAAGAGCCTTTATCTGCTGAGCCATCACCTTTCAGCCCTTCTTAAAGATCCTTAATATCTCTGAAATCCATTAGTGGACATAACTCATTTGCCCATCACCTAAATCGTTCAACATCCTTGTAGAGACGTTTTATTTTATTTTGTTTTCTGAGACGGAGACTCGTGTAGTTCAGCCTGGCCTCCAACTCAATGTACAGCTAAGGATAATCTTGAATTCTTGTTCCTCTGTCTCAGGCACCCATGTATGGGAATTACAGTACTGTCTGTCTTGCCAAGATGGTTATTTTAGACAAAATATCACTGTATAGCGCTATCTGACCTGGAATTAACTATGCAGAGCAGGCTGGCCTTGAACTCATAAATAGCCTCCCAAATTCTTGGGTTAAAGGCATGTGCCTAGATGCAGAAACATTTTTAAAGTCACTTCTCAGTAGCATGACCCATCTTTGTAGAAGATTCTACTGGTAGCTGAGACCCTAGGTTGGGTTTTCCCCCATAATTCCAAGAAGCAAAAAGTTTAAAGCTGGCCAACTTCTGCCAAATAGGCATTTAAAGAGAAAAGTCATTATGGCACCAGGAAAGGTCTGTATCCAGATATAAATTTAGATCCAGAGTGCTGACCATATCATTGTACCCAAGTGTAATGAGGAGGTACCAGCTAAAAGCTAAACCAAGGGACTTGGGAGGTGGCTCACTCAGTAAATTGTTTGCCAAGCAAGAATGAAGATGTTTAATAAGCCAGACACATTTCCTACGCCTGTAACTGCAGTATTGCAGAAGGAAGGGAGGAGACAGGGGCCCTTAGGGCTTCTTGGGCAACCAATCTAGCCAAATATGTGAGCTCAATGATCAGTGAGAGATTCTGTCTCAAAAAATAAAGCAGGGCTAGGTGTGGTAACCCACACCTTTAATCCCAGCACTCAGGAGGCAGAGGTAGTTGAATCTCTAAGAGCTCAAGGCTAGCCTGATCTATACAGAAAGTTCTGGGCCAACTAAGGTTATATAGCAGGACCTTGTCTCAAAAAAATTAATAAAATAAATAAAGAAAAATAATCAAGGGAAACACTCTACATAGACCTCTGACCACCGTATGTGTCCACACATGTACATATACATCTGCATATGATGTACACACACGTTTGCATGCACACACGCACGCACACACACACAGTTGAGCTAAGCAGCCTTGTTTACAGCACTTGTGGAGTTCCAGGGTGGTGCCAAGCTGGTGGCATGCCAGGGAACCACAGTATCCTGGTTTGCTCACCGATGAATCCACTGGACACACACTGTTCACGTCCTCTGCAGAGATATTCTGGTTCCACTAGGATCAAGCTGTTAGGACTCATCCACAGGAGAACAACGCCAGCATCAGGTATACACTCCTCTCTGAGCATTGCCCCCATCTGAAATATACCCTGGGGCATCCCACCTTGCAAAAGCAGCTCTGGGGTCCCTGAAGCTGGTATAGGCGCTCTTCCCCTGCTGCAGCCTTCTCCTAATCCCATGATCCTGGCCCAGCCATGCCCTCCCTGAGTTTCTGACATTTATTGACCAGTTTGGTTTCAAACATGTACTTCATCATACCTTATATGAAGAGCTGTGTATGAGTCTTCTCCAAGAGCCATGAGTCCCTCCAGGGTAAGAGAAGGTGGAGGTAATAAATACCTGCAATAAGGTAAGGAATAAAATGCCTTATTTTATGCAGAAAACTGGCTAGATTAGCCTCATAGTTAGGTGTAGCGGGGTATGTATCAGGCTTATAGTGTGAAGCCCATTTCTTGACTCAACTGAAGGGAAAGTGGCACAAGGGGGTCAGACACAGGGCACAAATCCCAACACCCGGACTCTTGTCTGAGGGCATTGTGTATGCCATTTTATCCTCCCAACCAACGTGTAAGACATGATTTCTATTTCCATTCTACAAATGAACACCATGAGATTCAGGGAAACTAAGAGCTTGCCCGTACTCCCCAAGGAGGGAGTAGCAGGGGAAAAACAAACAAACACACAGGCATTTTGGAGCCCAGCCTGATATCCAGTTTACTACACTGCTTCCATAGCAGGATCCCCATGCAAAGTTTCTCCTCGTGATGGCTAACCTCCGTTGTCAACGTGGCACACTGGAGAAAGGAAGCTTCAATTGAAGAATTGCCCCCATCAAATTGTCCTGTGAACGTGTCTGCAGGGCATTTTCTTGATTGCTCATGATTCAGGAGCCTCCAGCCCATTATACATGGTACTATCCCTAGGTTGTGAATTTGGGTTGTATAATTAAAGCAACTGAGTGTGAGTCTGGGACCAAGCCAGTAAGCAGCCTACCTGCATTCTTTCTGCCTCAAGTTCCTGCCTTGGGTTCCCTAGATGATGGACTGTAACCTGTACAACGAAAAAACCCTTTCTTCCCCAAGCTGTTTTTGGTTATGGTGTGCATCACCGCAACAGAAACCACTCTAGAATTCCCATTTCAAAAATTGTCGGAAAGACTCAGTTCTTTAAAATCTTAATGGCTGTAGTTAGGAACTACTAAGCCATATAAGTACTTCAAAGTGTTTCATCCATGGTTCATCAGTATGCTAAGAAACACTTAATGTTTGTAGTGGGAATAACCATGATGGTCAATGACTAGCAGCTAGGACAACCTGGGTTTCTCCTGAAGGAGAACGATCGTGAAAGAATAAAACTCATAAGACTAAGAAAGGAATGCAACCTTCACTGTGGGTTTCCCAAGGTCTAGCTTCCCCTCATCGCCACCATCGGAGCCACCTCCTGCCATCTCTTAGGTCCCTGGGGATGAGCTGTGAGAATCCTCAGAGACAGAAACTGTTGAGCACATGCCAGACCTGTGATCCTGAAGTTATTTATGAAACGTGGCAGTCTCAGTTCTTAACAGTGAGTGACTCTCGGGGGCTGGAAGGAAAAAGGAGAAACGAGAAAGAGACACAGGACCTGACAGATACCACACAAAAACCCTTATGAGTCCTTAAAAACCTAAACGTGTCAGAAAATCTGCTGAAATGACGAGAAAAGTGAGTCCTAGAATTGGCTGTGGCTTGTCCCTAGCTCGTGCTGCCAGCATTCAGCCCCTTGGGAAATGCCTAGGTGCCCTGTGTGTCATCAGTAGAAGAAAGGTGAAGGCGGTAAGGACAAAGTCTGGGCTTGCATGACTTCATTTCAGCACAGCATGCCAGTCCCTGCAGGCACACAACACACCGTCGTAAAGGCAACACATTCCATGAAAACGTCCCATTCTTAGGATAAACCCATATGCGTGGCAGGTAGAAGATCCTAGGAGTTAGAGGAGTATATTTACCCATGAGAAGACCACGGAAGGGTAAGGACCATGATAGAGGATGGCACATCTTCACCTCAGACTAGCCTGTCTCATGGCAACAGCTGGACCATGCATTGTGTTAACATCAGCCCACACGCTTTTTCCGGTTTTCTCTAACCACAGTAGCTTTGAGATACAAGATAGAAGGGAGAAAGGTTATGAAAGAATGAACAGACCAGAAGCCAAAGCCAGCCTCCAGAACCCCAGGTAAGCCCCTGACCCACAGACCACTCCCATTCCCTCAGTGCTCACCTAGCCTACCCCCAATCGCCCCTCCTCTCCTTGTCACCATATTCCAACCCACAACTCCATCAGAAGCCCTATGCTCCACCAGAGACCACTCTGGCCACCAGAACCTCTGGTAGGCCACTAGCCCACAGACCATCCCCACTCTCTCAGTGCCTGCCCAGCCTACCTCCAATCGGCCCTCCCTCGTCACCATACCTGGGCCCCCAATTACAGCTGAGGCACCCTGATGGACCAGAGGCCACACCAGCCACCAGAACTCCAGGTAGACTGCCCCCTGCACACTGCCCACTGCCACTTCTCTCTCAGTGCCCATCAACCTTACCCCCAATTACCTCTCCCCTCCCTGTCATGGTATTCCATCCCCCAGTTCTGGCAGAGGCCCCTTGCTCAGCCAGAGGGCACACTAGCCACCAAATCTCTAGGTAGACCATCTGCCCGCAAACTGTTCCCACTCAGTGCCCACCCAGTCTACTCTGAATCGCCCCACCCCCTCCCTGTAACCACATCCCAGCCTCCAATCGCAGCAGAGGAACCACCTGCTAAGCTGGACCAGAGGCCACACTGACCACCAGAACCTCAGCCCCCAATTTGGGCAGAAATACCCTGCTAGACCAGAGGCTACTCAGGTCTTCAGAAGTCCAGCTCAGAACTGAAATGGAGACCAACCACATGCCACTCCAGTCAGAAGACCAGAGAGGAAACAGAAATTAAGGAACAAAGCACCTATCCAAGAAAGATAAACTCAGAAATCGGCACCTAGACCTAAAATCACCCCAAACCCTAGATGCCTAGACACCAATGTAAGAACTAGAAGGAAGAAGTCAAAGTATCTTGCAGATAATATGATAGTATACATAAGCAATCCCCAAAATTCTAGTAGGGAACTCTTACAGCTGATAAATACCTTTAGCAAAATGTTTGGAAACAAGATTAACTCAAAAAAAACAGTAGCCCTCCTATACACAAATGACAAAAAGGCTAAGAAAGAAATCAGGGAAACAACGTCCTTCATAATAGCCACAAATAGTATAAAATATCTTGGTGTAACTCTAACCAAGCAAGCGAAAGACTTGTATGACAAAAACTTCAAGCCTTTGAAGAAAGAAATTGAAGAAGATAGCAGAAGATGGAAAGATCTCCCATGTTCACGAATTTTTAGGACTATCATAGTAAAAATGGCCATCTTACCAAAGCAATCTACAGATTTAATGCAATCCCCATCAAAATTCCAACACAATTCTTTAAATACTTTGAAAGGACAACATTAAGCTTCAAATAGAAAAAAAACAAAAAAACAGGATGGTTAAAACAATCCCATATAATAAAAGAACTTCTGGAGATAACACCATTCCTGATTTGAACCAAATGGGGTCTAGAGCTGAGAGAAGTGGACACAACTCCTATCCCTAAGCCAGAAACTCTCTCCAGTTGATAACCACTTGCAAATGAAAAATTAGTTTTCTCCAAGGACAAGGGAGTCTCACTAGGGAAGCAAACCACTTTTAAGTGTAGGCTCCATGCCAGCGATAGATGGTCAATACAAAACAAACTCAATTGTGTCTTTTGAGGGTCTCTGTTTCATAATGCTATGTAAGGGCTTTTTTTGGCTTATAGCTCCTTCACATTGTATCATGGGATTTTTACATTTTTATGGGACTCTTGTGTGTGTCAACGTGTCTCTGTGTTTCTTGTGCTTTTCTGTTAGCTCTTTTTCTTCTGTTTTGTCCCATTCCAATTTGTCTCTATTTTATTTTTATTCTATTATTATTCTTTAGATGCCTGTTTGTTTTCTAATGAGAAACAGAAGGTGCGGAGCTGGATAGGAGGACGGGGGGAGGAACTGGAAAGAGTCAGACAGAGGAACCATAATCATAATATAGTATATGTAGTATATGAAAAAATCTATTGTCAATAAGATAAAAAAAACAACCGAAAGGCCTCCAGAGGGGCCTTAAAGGATAGCATGATCGCCTGTCATCAAACACAAGGATGAAATTATTGAAAATTCAGCCCAGAACCTTTCCCAGCAATTGGTAGAACTACAATGCCAGTTAAGTCTGAGACATAAAGGGTGCTGCCTTAATAGCAGGTTAGAGTTGGTGGAAATGGGGTACTGTAACTTGGGATAGGGAGGTATGGGGGAAAAAACAGATCAAACTAAGGATATGAAGCCCCTAAATTCTGATGAGTCATTTTCTTAACCAACGATAAGTGACTTCCCACAAACACTGAAATAGTATCGTCACCTGTAAAAGTGCATACAGGAGCCCAGTAGAGCTACCTCTCAGCTTATGACAGCACTCCTACTACCAACGATGACAGCATTACCAACTGCAGTGGCATAGGCACCTCTAGAACCATGGATATCCCCCTTACTGCCTCTGTCTGATGGTATTCACATTGTCTGAGGAAACAATAACAGCTCCACCAGAGACAGCTGCCATACAACACACTGCTGATTCTCCTCAGAACACATCTCTCCTATGCTTCTTCACCTTTAGGCCTACAACCAGACATAAGCCTCGGCATGTTCTTAAAGATGTTGGGGTGGAGTGGGGCTCTTCCTGTCTTCTCAGGGGAAAGAATCCAGTCAAGAGTCACAGACAACTTTGCAGAAGTTTATTTAGCAAAGCACTCCAAAGAGAGGTTGGAGTGAGCTGTCTCCAAGAGGGTGGTAGCCATAAGTTTGTGTCTGTTTTGTGATTTTTTTAAAAAAAACTTCCCATTTTACCATTTATATATCAATCCCAGTTTCCACTCCCTCCCCTCCTCCTGCTCCCTCCTCCTTCCCCCATCCCACCCTCCATCCACTCCTCAGAGAGGGTAAGGCTTCCCATGGGGAATCAACAAAGACTAGCACATTGCTTTGAGGCAGGACCAAGGCCCTCCCCTCTATATCTAGTTTGAGCAAGGTATCCCTCCAAAGGGAATGGGTTCCAAAAAGCCAGTACAAGCAGTAGGGATAAATCTTGGTCTCACTGCCAGTGCCCCCACACTCTTCCCCAGACATGCAACAGTCACCCACATTTGCAGGGCCTACTTTGGTCCTATGCTGGTTCCCCCACTGTCCGGCTGGAGTCTGTGGGCTTCCATCAGCTCAGGGAAGCTGTTTCAGTGGGTGTCCCCGTCATGGTCTTGACCTCTTTGCTCATATTCTCACTCCTCCCTCTCTATGACCGGGCTTTGGGAGCTCATCCCAATGCTTCACTGTGGTTCTCTGCATCTGCCTCCATCAGTTGCTAGATGAAGGTTCTTTGGTGACGTTTAAGATAGTCATCAATCTGACTACAGGGGAAGGTCAGTTCAGGCACCCTCTCCACTATTGCTTAGGGTCTTAGCTGGGATCATCTTTGTGGATTCCTGGGAATTTATCTAGTGCCAGGTTTCTTGCTAGCCCTGTAATGGCTCATTAATCAAGATATCTCTTTCCTTGCTGTATCTGTCCTTCCCCCATCTTGACCCTCCAGTTTCCTCAAGGTCTCCTCCCCCTCCCCTTTTGCCCTCCTCCTCCCTTTCCACGCTCCCTTCTTCCCCAATGCCTACACTCTCAATTTTCTCAGGACATCTTGTCTATTTCCTCTTCCCAGGGGGGTCTATGCATGTTTCTCCCCCTTCTCTTTCTCCTCATCCTCCCTTCCTCTTTAGGTTCCATTTCTATGTCTTCTTCTACTCTGATATTTTTCTATTATTTTTCCACCCACAATTCCTGGAGTAGCCATACTCCAGAACTTGTCTGATTTGACCTCAATTCCCACTGTACTCTACAAAGCTGTGTGAGCCCTAGAATCCAGGAGCCTAGGCTGAGATCATCTAGCAAATACCACAAAGATGTCACAAGAAAATGAGCTATGTTGACCAAAGACCCAAGCTCTTGGGAGCTTTGATAACAATGTTTATCAGAAATATGGATCTTGCTTGAGTCAAAACAGTCAGGAATGGGCTAATGCTATTATCTCTCCCCAACCCGAAACCCAACCTAACTAAGCCAAAGACAGTTTAAGGCCTCCTGGATGATGAGGCAGAATGTAGGCTGATAAAGAAATTCTCAAACTTGAAAACTGAGAGAATGTTATAGTATATACTTAGTACAGGAGCAGGGCATAGCCCTTATTAGGGAATTTTCATTTCCTAGTCTTGATGGCCTTCTCCTTACATGGAGCACCTAAGTTCTACCAAAGTATTCTCTTATTTATTCTATCACTCACCTTTGTTTTCCTAGCTCTTTATGATTTGCAGCAACCTGCTTAATTTCTTTGGGGTATAACATATGACCTAAATATTAGAAAAGTGGGTGCCTCTGCACTTTCTCTGGAGCAATAACTAGTCCTACATGGCTTAGGCTCTGTTGTAATAGTCCATATGGCTCCAGTAAAAATTTCTTCATCTCTATGGGCAAGCAGGATATTATCCATATATGGATAATATAAATGTGTGGAAATTGATCTGTAAACCTTGGTATATCCTGATCTACAACCTTATGGCATAAGGTGGCA
>LOJH01057903.1:0-11485 GCA_001685095.1 Ellobius talpinus | reverse complement strand
AAATGAACTACACAATCACAATACCTTAATCAAGATCAAAAATACATATACATGCAACAAAATTGACCTCAAAATCCATACCAATGCAAATTATTCATATCTATATCACACACAGACAAAACATGCATGTACTTACTGTGTGCTATATAATATATGATACAATACTAGTAATTAATATTGGAGTAAAATAACTTGTGTTTACATGGGTCAGTGCTACTAAAGAAGTCAAGGGTAATGCCCATGAAAGCATTTGTGGACTTTTCATAATTTAATAGTGCTGATATTCTGGAAAGACCCAAATATGTTCATCTATGTTGCTGACATAGCATGCTCTTGACACTATATTACATGGTGTTTTATTTATGAGAATTTGATGTCACCTACAGGGAAGTCTTAAGCTTTAATCTAACACTTAGATTTCCTGTTAGCACAGTGGCACTTATTTTATGCTATTTTTTCGTGCTGAGAGATATTACACTCTAAGGCTATAACCACATGTGTGATGTTTTTGGCTCATATCAACAGTGCTTCGTTGAGGTGGCCTTTCTGCTGTTTTCCTCTTTGTCAGAGATTAGAATTTTTTGAAATCCTGTCTTTTTCAGATGCCATTTCTCAGACTTCTGCCCCTGATTACTTTAGGATTATTCCTCCACCTTCTTTGCATAGCCATCAAATCAGAGGCTCAAGATCATTCAGTATCTGCACATCTTCACATTGGCTGAGACTTGAATGTGTTTTCATTTTATGGAAACCCACCTTTAAAGAGTGATTTTAGCAAGAAAACTTTTTAGTGTATATAGTGAAACCCATGTGCTTATTCTGTGAGGAATGTTAAATGAACCTAACATCTCTTTTTCTTGTAGAATTTTCCAAGTTACAGGAAAGGAGTTACAAATAAAGAATACTCTGAACATCACATGATAGAATTATTGATGAAAGAACCAGCTGTTACCTCAAAGTAGCAAAGGGGATTGTTTATTCTGGAGCCAGGTATGATTGACTATGGCTCAGAAACACAGATTCATGTTTTAACATGGCAAGAGTTCCATGAAATTTAATTGTAATAGAACAGAAACAAGCAAAACTAAAGATACTTTTCATACACTTTGGTGGAATTATCAGGTAGGTCAATTACAGAAAAGCAGGTAAATCTTACCTATGGGACTTAGATGCTATCTGATGGCATTAGACTTTGAGTCGTGGAAATTTGGAGTTTGTACATTGTAAAGGATTTGCCTAATCGTCACAGAGATGATCATCACTTATAGAAAGGGGCAATAAATGCCTAGTAAGAAGGCTATTTATCTCTGAATTTGAAACATTCCAACATCTTCATTCATTGAAGCTCTAATTAATCCATCAGCCTTTGTAGTGATAACTTCTTTCTAGGAATTTTCATTCTCAAGATACTGAATTTAAAATTAAATGCCAAGCTCACAACTGCCCTCTTCTGGCCTCTGTAGGAAGCAGGTACATATATGGTACACATACATTTGTGCAAGAAATGCATGCATATATAGAACATAAAGTAAAAATATTTAAAAAATAAAATTAAATGTTAAATGGAAGTTAATTATAGATTGAGGATGTAGAAAACTTCTTAGATGAAGCAATTTCAAACTTTGAATAGATCTTAAATAGGATGGATATATTAAAAGAGAATTTAATATCTTAAATATCACCATAAATGTGCTACAATCCAGCCAGTCTTGAATTTTTGACTACATTTACTTGAAATAGCCAAGATGATTAGCTTTATAGAAATTCAGTTGCCATCCATTGAAATAGGTCTGGCAATAATTAAGAATTTTTGAAAATAGACATAAAGAGAAAAACTCAAATCATTCTGTTGAATCATTATTTACATTGGAGAATGAATAATGGCAAATTTGTTCAAATTATGTTTTCAAAGCATTATGTAACAATACATGGAATCTACATTTAAAATACTGAAAAGCCAAAAATATTATAAATTACGTAATAACATATTTTATACTTGGCAATTACAAGCAAATTTCCATGACATTTGATGTTATTCATCAGTATTATTTCAATGGTTGTATAGTATCCTTTGTAAAAATTTAGTGTACTTTCTGTCAGTACTCAATTTCTGATATTTCAGTGGCTTTTAATTTTCACTATTATAACCAATATTGTATGATATTTCTGTATATCATGGCCTGTAACACATAATTAATATTTTTTATTGGGATAACTCTCATAAGGTAAGATTCATATATCCAACAACATACAATTGATGCTTTTATACCTACTACTGAATTTTCTTCAGGAAACATTTAAGCATATAAATGTAGAACAAAATAGTATTATAGGCAGGGAAAACAAATAACATAGCCCATTGTGTTTTAAGTATTATTGATATCAGCACAAATTTATGAAGGTGTGGAACATCTATAGCTTTTGTTTCTAGTCAACTTAATTTTAAGAGTAATGGCAGGATATTAAAGTGAACTTTCTTTCTTATTAACCAAACTTACATGATAATTAGAATTTTAAGAAAATGTAATGGGACATAACTATCAAGTTAAATTCAGTACAATGGTGACAGCTTTATTTGCTTAGTTTTGAGTGCCATGTTATTATAAGGAAATGATTTTTGTAAAAGTGCTGAGTAATCATGAAATGTTTATTGCTTTATACACTCTCAAACGATGGAACCTATTTCTTTTAATAAAAATATAGAAGATACATAATGGCCTATAAGAAGGTTTAATAGAAACTAATACAAAGCTGAATTTTATTCTTCAGAACTGATGACAATTATTTTATTTATAAGAAAATGGCTGGCAAATCGAGCAAGAGACAGAAGTACACTGATTTCTGAAAGAATTTCACAGAAAGTATCACTGGTATTATTCAGACAGCATGTCATGGTGTTAATTTCACATTGGATGGCAGATGGCAGTGAGCTTCCACATATAGTATAGTTAAAACTTCAAATTTCAGGGTGTTTAAATGCTGCCCTTTTCCCATCTGATGCTATTCACAAGGATGCCTATGATCAGTGTTTGTACCACTCCACCATTAATTTTCAATTTTATCTTCTTACCTAGCTCCATACTTTCCCTGTATTACTTTGAAGTGTTTTTCAGCATTTTGTACTTCCTTCCATTTTTTTCTTTATTGTATCTAAAAGCTCCTTAGGAATGTGGAGATCATTTGCCTCCTTTGTTTTGCTTCCCAGTATATTTAATACAAAACTGTTCAAATTTAAGTTAATACTCATATTAAACAAATGAAAGAAAAATAGAAAGTGATAGTCAATATATATTTTTCATTAATAATTGTACAGAAGTATATATTGGCAAATACTTGAAATGGCATTGAGGTTGGAAGAAGAACCACAGATTTTAAAGCCAAAGATTTCCTACTGTGGTGATTTTTAAAAAAATCATACAATTATATTTTGATTATTGTAGAGGGCATGAGATCCTTTTTCTTATAGATAAGCACTAGCCAAGAACAAAAATGTTAAATATGCAGGGGTTTCTCTTTTTAAAAGAGATCATGGGCTGAAAACATGAACCAAAAAATCCTTGCTTGCCTGGAAGTTGATTTTCTCAAGTATTTTGCCACTGTGTCAGAAAAGTACCTGATATAAGTCCTTCTGAACAGCTTTCTTTTCTCACATTGTCTTTGCAAAATTATTTACAACAGTCTACATATGGAAGTAACCTTTCTATTAACAGATAAATAGGTTATGAAACTAAGATACATATACAAAGAAATGTTTATCAGGTTTAGAAATAGTAGAATCATGCTGTAATGACAAAACAGATGAACTTGAAAGGTGTTGTATTTAACAAGATACCCAGACACAGAAGAGCATACATTTCATGATTTCAGTTATATAAAGAATATATAAAAGTTAATTATTTAAAAAGAATGGAAGGGTACAGAATATGATGAAATAGAAACAGAAATGTGGAAATGTTGGTCAAAGAGTACCAAGTTGTAGTTAGTCAGATCAATAAATCTAGACATCTAATTTATGTCATAATAACTATAGTTAATACTATATTCATTAGAAAGAGAATAGATTTAAAGTAACAGAACAACAAAAAAATCATGTGAGAGGATGCTGGATGGATACATTAATTTTCTTGGTTATGATGCTCATCCTTTATGAGTATATATGTAAATTATAAATAATTTATATAGAAATGGATATACATATTAATATATAAGCAGATAAATTAAAACATTTTGTATACATAATATATATACAATTTGTGAGAATATAATGAAAATAAAAATAACAATAAATTCCAATTCTATATAAATGCAGGCATTTTCAGGGTATTATTGCTATAGACTATATTCTTATTTTACTGTTGATCTCTGTCACTGAGAGCTAAATTAATCCTAACTGATTATAATTGCTTCAAGTATACTACTATCAAAAGAATGTGAATGATTTGAAGTAAAATCATTGACTTTAAAGAACTTGAGACTAGATAGGTCTTGAGCCTCAGATAAAAAATACTACTATTACTATGCTAAAGGAACATAGCAATAAAATGACTCCTAATGACATATTGCTTTACCTATATATCAGAACACTGATCACCCCTCATCAGAGAAGCTTCTTTTAGTAGTTAACAAGGTAGTCAACAAGTGAATAATGAGGAAAAGTGAGAGTCTTTCGAGCACTCAGTCATAAATTGGATATAATTATCAAATCCCTGCCCTCAAGGCTCAGGGATGTCTGTGGAAGAGGAGGCAGAAAGATTGTAAGAAGTAAAAGTGGTAAATGACTTCAATGAAGTGGTGTATTCCAGACTCAACAGAACTGAAACACATATGAAATCACAGAGACTATGACAATGGGCACAAGAACTGCAGAGGCTCAAGCTAGACAAAATTCTAGCACTGAGAAAATGGCCACAAAATTTCATCTACAACTAAGAAGCTATTTGTGATTGATACCTTTTGGGAAAGAAAAAAAGTTTTCTCTAATGGAGTATCACTGGGTATGTCAACTATACTCTAGGACAGGCCCCTTGCCCAGGAATAGTTAGCCAATACAACAGGGATTTTTATGGTATTTTTTGTGGATTTATTGATTCATTTTTCTTATTTTGGCATTTTATGTTTTATTTCAGTTTGATTTGTTTGTTTTGATTTTCATTTGGGAGAGGTTGTTTTTTATCCTTTTTTTCAGAGAAAGAAAGAACATGAAGTTGGGTGGGTAGGGAGTTGGGAGAAGCCTGGAAGGAGTTGGAGGGAGAAAAGAATGAGATCTGTGGGGGTGTGATTCTATGGACAGTAGGACCATCTGAGTGTCAATCCACATAAGGCAAGAAGGAAATCTGGTTCAATGCTACTCAGTAGCTGTTGTTAGTTACTTCAGACTTCTAGAGTCTAGCCCCAGGAACTTTATTTTAGTCATATTTAAGTGCAATACAATTTTGGAGAAAAATTTCCTGATTATAACTCAATCCCATATGCACAATAAAGCCTAAAATCCCATATGTGCAATAAAACTGAAGCTCTTCAAAGTACCTATAGTCTCTTCCACAAAGATGTGTTCTATTGACTGAGGAACAATGCTCAAGATAAGGGTCTAGGGAAAATGACTGAGATAAACATAAAGTCTGAAGAAGTTGGGTGCATCCTGGTTCTACAGTACTGCCTAATAACCTCCCTTAAGGATGGGTTCTATTGACTGAGACACAGTGCTCCAGGGGGGAAGAGTCTTAGAGTCTTGGATAAACATAAATTTCTGGGGGCACAGAGGTGACTTATTCTTACAGATAGCACAGGTCAACAGGCTATTAACTACATCTATTCCCACACTTCTAGGTGGAAAATAGGCTATGCATCTCTTTTTATTTCTAGTTTTATGCACCAGTCAAAACCAATTTGTCCTACCCATATATTCTTGGACATGTGACCTTCCACTGGGGTGTGTCAATATATCAGAAAATATATTTTAGTTTGTGGTCAAAGATTTTAATAAATGTTTTCATACAATATTTTCTGATATTATTTCCCTTTCCTGAGCTACTCCCAGATCTTCCTCAACTTTCCCTCCCACCCAAATCCACGCCTGTAGAACAAGTTCTAATTGGCCTTAATAATAAAAACCCAGAATCAGAGATTGGTGGGGTGATAGCCGAACAATCAGAGAAACAAACGGCCAACCACTAGAGCTCTTGCCTCTGTGAAATCTCCAGGCTGAAAAGAGAGCAAGCTCCTGTCTCCTCCCACCTAATATTCCTCTCTCCACGAAGTCATATCATATCCTGTCTGTCTGTACAGACCTCCAGACCTCTATGGTTAACTCTGCTCTCTGATTTTCAGGTAAGCTTTATTTGCTAGAGTAAAAACAAGATATCACCATTCATGCTCTTCCCCCTTCTGTCTCTTATTAGAACACAGTCATCTAAAAAATTAAGAGTGATAAAATAAAATTAAGTAGAATTGAAAACAACAGATTCTTAAAAAAACCTGAGTGTCTATGCAGCTGTTAATTGCCAATGTCTTGGCTAGGGACATGCTCACCTCCTTTCTCCATGTTGGAATTTGGGTTGGTTCAAACTTGCACTGCTCTTGTACATGCTGACATAAATGTTGCAAGCTCATATAGATATTTTCTGTTGTCTTTGAAGTAATTATTTCCTTGTAAACATCAATATCTCTGATTCTTAAACTCTTTCTTCTTCCATAGTGATATCTGAGCATTGAATGGATAGCACATGATATACTTTTTTAGGACTGAGCATTCCATGGTGTCTTATTCTCTGAACCTTGATCATTTGTGAATATATCACAAATGATTCACTATCTACTGAAAAAAGAAGCTTCTCTGATGAGGGTTGAGAGATTCAGTAATATATAGATATAGTGATAATTCATTAAGAGTCTGTTTACTAATATATTTATTTAGCAGAAGTTTTAGTAGTAGTCTTTGACCTGTCTATTAACAGGATCTTGGTCCACCAAAGAAACAAGATATCAGTTTCAACCTGTTGCATGGGACTTAAATAAAATCAGAAAATGGTTGTTCCCCCGTTATTCTTGCCACTATTACACCAGTGGACATGTCTTACCAGGTCACTTGTTATTGTCAATTTTTAGGATGTAAGATTGATGATTAGTTTTATCCTCCAGTTTATGCATAGCATCTTCAAGCACTATGAAAGCTAACTGGTAGTATCAGTTTGAGATCTTTCTGTTCTATGACTCAAATATGTGGCATCTTCTGAAATAGGATCTTACAGTCAAGTTGTGGAGGATAACCAAAAACATTGGCAATAACGTTTAATGTTTGTAGGCCTGTGGGACCTCAGTGACCAACATCTCCAAAAGAAGTAACCTATTCTTTGCACTGGGCTTTTTATTTGTTACCCTGTGGTTGTTTAGTAGGGGAATTGTCATTTAGTTCATTATAAGAAAACTCCATTTTAACTCTCTCAATTCAGAGAACACACACACACACACAAGGCATGCCCATGCACACACACCTATCTCTGTCAGGAATATTCTGCAGTGTAGTGATAGGGTATTTTGTGTTTTATTCTCATCCTTCCAGCCTTTGGAAGCTCAGTATGTCATGGCAAGAGCATGTGGTCGATGAATTCTGTTCACCAGTGATCAGAGTTGGGGGGGATCAGAGTCTGAATAACATTTTCAATGATATCCATTAAATGACCTATCTTACACTACATTCTACCTCTTCTCAATAGTACCACAGTCTCAGAACCTAACCTGAAACACATAGACTTTTGGAAATGGTTCAAAATTCAAATTATAGTGATGCTGATTTTATTTCCTTGGGTATATATAACCTGCCTCTGATTTATGATGAGCCTATTTAACAATGCTTTGACTTGGTGACTACATAAAATTAATAAGCAAAGTGGAAACCATACTTTAAATTTGGAATTTTGAGCTTCTCCCTTGATAACAGCATGCATCATGATACTATCTCACAGTTTCTTTCTAGATACATGAATGCAGAATTAGTACATTAAGTTAAGGCATGGTATTACATAAGTTAAGTGCATTAAGTGAATGTCAATTTACATTTTAAGGTGATTTTTTGGGATATAATACCCTTGTAAGTTCAGAAGTGTCTGTACCCAGGAGTGCTGTTTTTAATCATATGATAATTTCAGGTTTTTTGAGGAACATCCATTCTGATTTCCATATAACAATGTCAATTTATATTGTTACCAGTAGTGGCCCAATTTTACTTTTCTCCACATCATTATCAATACTCATATCTTTTTGTAATAATAAGACTAATAGATGAGAGATCATGTTCACTGTTTGATTCTATTTGATAATGTTAGTAGAATAGTTAGGTAGATTCAGATTTTGGAGATTATGGGTATTGTAAAGGATATTAATGCTTATTTTGCATGCTGATTTTGTATCCTACAACTGAATTAGTTGATTAGTTATGGTTTCTCCTTCTTCTATTATTATTATTACTATTATTATTATTATTATTATTTGGTGCTTTCTACATATAGGATGACACTTTATGAAAAGAGATACTTTTACTTCTTTCCAGTTCAGATGTGTTTTATTCTTTTTACTTATGTGATCTCACTTCCATTTCTAGTATAATTATTAAAGTACAAGTTGCAAAACTGCACAAATTTGAATTCATTTCATCTTGGAGATAGATCTCCATACTGACTATGATGTTAACTGTGAGTTTTTCATAAATCATTATTAGCATTTAACTGTTACACCTTTGTTTTGTGAAGTTTTATCAACAATAAATATTGTACCTTGTCAAATGCTTTTTCACCATCTCTTGAGATCATCATGAGATTTTTGTATTTCATGTTCTTAAATTAGTATGGTAATGCCATGTAAAAGAAGAAAGACTAGCTCTCTTTGCTGATTATCCAGGTGTGCATCTGATTTGATTTATTCAGAAGAGTTTTGGCTGTTTTAATCTAATACTATAATCTAAAAGATGCCTAATCTAAACGTTCTGGACTAAGGCCATCCTCTATATTAATTGACTAGCACAGGAAATATGATATCAAAAAGGAATGAGGAACTTTGTTTTAATTTTCAATGCCTTGTTGCTTTCAGTGCACTCACTATCTTAGACCTGATCAACACATCCTATACATACATACATTGTTCTGAACCAGGCTATGAACGAGTCCCACAGAAAAATAGGGAACATGGTACATCATGTCACCCAAAGCATAGTAAGATTGGTTAAACTGATTTTTTTTTCTTAAGATGAGTTAATTCTGAATAGGTTTGAGTACACAATATGTAAGCAGACTCAGTACATAGTTACAAATGATCTCTAAGCACATTGTTGACTTGATTAAATGTTGGGTAAAAGTTTGGTTTGTGAAGGCAATCTTCAAACAGTATTTGTCAGAAAAAGAATTCCCACTACATAAGATATCAAATACATTGATTTGTACATACTAAACTAACCTTGCATTTCTATTTGTGTTATCTGTTTGGCTTTAGTATGAACATGATGGTTTCTTTATAAAATGGTTTAGGGGTATTTCCTCTGCTTTTACTTTTTGAAAGACTCCAAGAAATACTGGCATTGGTTCTTTGAATTTCTTCTGAAATTCAACAATGAAATTATCTACTCATTAGCTTTTGATCGGTAAATTGCATTATGAATTTACCAGTTCATAAATGGCAAAACAAAGAGATATGAAATTTTGGTAAAATTTTAGGTGGCATGTGTTGCCTTCGTATTGTTGGAAGACACCACAGGGCTTTATAGATAGTAGGTTAATCCAATGTTATGTCATTACATATTCTGAGACCAACAAGTTTAGTCTTTTGGCAAAATTTCATATGGATTTTATGTACTAAATAAACATTTTAAGAAGAATAAAAAAGATTAGATATATGATATAGTCAAAATACAGACAGAAAACAAATCTTGTTAACTGTAACCAGTAGACCTGTCCTTCATCAATAATGAGATAATGATCTTAATGGAGAATCAAAAGGGCTATTATTCCTCAGAATAAATGCTAAAGAAAATATTTCAATTTGAAAGTGTATTAAACAACAATAATATGGTGTCCCTGGAGGCAAAATTGCTATTTTGGACTGAGGAAGAGGTAAGAGCCAGTGTCGGGATGTTTTCCTTTTTTGACCTTCAAGTTGAACCCCAGTATCTAGCTCTGGGGTTTTATTCATTGTCCTACAGGAAACTTTTTGGTAAATGAAAGTTATATAAAAGCAAAAACACTGTTTTCTCCTACTATTCTCATAGTGATAGGTAAACTGATTTTAATTCTGTTGTAAAGTTAAAAGGTGAAATTGTTAAAATAGCTACAAGTGGATAATTTTAGTGATTGACAATGTAAATAGATGATAATTATGACAATATATGGATTTATGAACTTAGAAGTGATTATAAATACTATAGTATGACTGACTAGCTATTTAGAGGCATGAGCAACTTACCAATTCTACAGCAATAAAAAATATGTCTCCTTGAACTAGTAACTATTATGTGCCTATATAATTTCAGGGAGCATTTGGGCTTTATGATGGAACATTGATGGTCCTACTCCTTGACAGAATGTTGAAGAAAACAATTTTGTTCAGGTTTTGTGCAGGTAATTACAAGCTTCTGTGAGTTTATGGGTTCTCACATATGCTCTTGTAATAATTCCTACTTAAACTCATTTGGTAAACAGAACAGACTTGAATGTAAAATGAGGACTAGTTGGAAAGAAGAAGTTAAAAAGCAAGAATGGGAAGAGGACAAGAAAGGGTTATGGGGGTGAATATGATAAAAATATATGTCTGTATGAAAATACTAAAATGAAACCTATTATTGTATACATTTAATTAATGTATATCAATCAAAAGAAAATATGTTTAAGCTATCCTTACACTCCTTGTTGACCACAGAAAAGACCCATACAAGTTACATAAAAGAAAAGCAGAAAAATCCAAAACCTGGCCATTTGAAGAACTTGTATAGACAAAAGAAGAAGAAAAGAAAATGAAAAAAGCAAATATGCAATAATCAGTGTGGTAATTAGAATAAGAATGGCCCACATAGGCTCATATATATGAATGCTTACTCATCAGGAACCGGCACTACTTGAGAAGGATGAAGAAGTGTGGTCTTGGTGGAAAAGGTATGGCTTTGTTATTTCAAAAGCCCAAACCAGTCCTGATGACTTTCTCTTCCTGTTTCATGTGAATCCATATCTAGAACTCTCAGCTCTTCATCTAGCACTATGTCTTCCTCTGTGTCCCCCTGCTTCCTAACATGATGATAATGGGCTAAACCTTTGAAACTGTAAGCCAGCCCCAATTAAATGCTGTTTCGGGTAAGACTTGCCATGATCATTTTTTTCACAGCAATAGAAGAGAAATAAGACAACCAGGAAAACCAGAAATTGTTACAAATGACAACTGTAAATAATCAGTAATGTCTTCCAATGCAAAAGAGCTAAGTTTAATGTGTAAATGAGAGAGAGAGAGGAAG
>LOJH01057901.1:795-11485 GCA_001685095.1 Ellobius talpinus | reverse complement strand
GGCCAAGGCAGTTTCTTTATTAACCAATAAAAGTAACACATAGGCAGATGACCCACCTATATCAAGGCACCTAAGAGGGTGCAGAGGAATCAAAATGACGCTCATTGACATTGTCAGCCACCGCAGAGAAAAGGAGCCCCTGTAGGGAGAACATGTCACTTGGGGACACTCATGTAGACATGCCATCCTCACCAGAATGAGGAAGTTGGCGGGAGAGCTCATTGATATTAAGGGAGACCTTAGTTTATAAGGTCGCTGTGAACTTGAAAAATATCCAGTCCTACCCAGAGTCTTGGCTTTCCCATTTAAGGGAGTGTGACTATACTAGTGTCCCAGCTCTGTCCCTTGGAGACATCTGTAGAATATAACATACAGAATATAATCATCAACATCTATAGAATATAACACTCAACAAAGAGCTGTCAGGCATCCCTGTTTCCTGGAATGTCTTACCTCAGTGACATCCTTGCCTGCGTTGGATAACTTGTCGGGACTAGGAAGCTCTCTCTCTTCAACCACGTTAGTCTTCTATGGCAATGATTCTCCGATGGGTCTGCAGACCTAGGCTGGCTCAGCAGCAATTTGTTACCTTGTAAGTGACAAGCTAACACAGAAATCAAGAATATATATTTTACAACTTCTATGTGTCTGAGTCATTTTATGTCTATGGAATCCAAAGGCCATTAAAATTTGGGCTTAAAAATGTAATCCCCCCTCCCACAGTTCATCTTTGTTATATTTTACCAGAGATTTGTCTGTGAGAGCTGGGGAAAGCAAACAAACAAAAAAGAAAGAAGTCTTTTGGCGACAATCATTTGAGAACTGCTGTCCTGTGGGGCCCATGACTGGCTTCCTATAGCATCCCTGTCTCTAGGACATCACTTCCGCAGCTAGGCACAGCTAGCTACTTTCTCACCGGATTAGGTTATGGACGGCTGTTCTCCATCAGAAAGGCCTTTCCGTGCTGCCAACTGAGCTGGCCATGGTTTATGGAGGATATTCATCCAGCTTGTTGGTACTGACTATACTCTCTCAGCCTCAATGGACCACACCTGCCTCCCAGGGCTGGCGGGAGGGGTAGAGGGTGGGCAGGGGGTTCCTGAGATCTGTTTCCATCCATCTTCCCATGCTTTGAAAGCTAGGGGAGAAAATAAAAAGGCCCTCTCCCAGCTCCCTTTTCTTTCTTCCCTAAGTGAACCTGAGAAAATGGGAGAAGCTATTGAACAGGCAAATGAGCTTCCGCCATCTAGTTCATCAGGCTGTGGAACCCTGGGCCCACCATCCACAGAGCTGCAGTTTAGGCTTGTCTTGTTTTCCCCCTCTGTGCATCTCAGGGGACTGCTCCCCTCCCCTTCTCCACTAGACCCATTCCTATAAGCCTCCTTGCACAGGTGCCTTGTCCTGTGGTACATTCTTTATGTTGAACCTGCAAGAATTGTTTGGCTGGAGGTCAAATATGGGCAAATGGGTTGTGACCTGGAGCCAGTCATCTCTCCAGGCCTCATGCCTCCTAGCTGCTCATTGTGTTTGATACGCCTGCCTCGTCATACAAGTTGAGTTGTTTGAAAGCCTGGTTATGATCAAAGTGAGGAAGGACCCCTAAGCATGCTTTGGAATTGAGAGATCTGATTCTGTTTTCTAATTTTTGTGGTTCTGGGAAATTAAACATACAGCTTCTATGATCTCATCTGTAATCTGGGGATTACAAAAATCTCCTTCATATGCTTGTCCTAGATTAGAAGAGATGATGTTGGGGAGAGGCACGAGGTGGGGACAGGACACATCAGCTCTTCCAGAGTTCCCAGCATTCACCTTTCCCTCCCACCCCAGAGGCTAGTTGCTTAAGCTTTTTTCTCCCCTGTCTTTGTGGATTTGCCCTCCTCTGAGTAAGGACCATGTGCCATGCCTTCCTGCTCTGCTTCCACCCAGTGACTTGGTTTAGTAGGCTGACCCAAAGGTCTTTTGTTTAGGCAAATGGGTACCTTCTTCTGCACATGGGTGGACAGACGTAGTCCACTACCCTGTCACGTGACCCAGGCTGGCAGCATTCCTTCCATGGAGCATGGCCAGGTATTTCAGCAAAGGCTGTCAAGTAAAGCACAGCCCCGAGCATTTCGGGCATTCAGTCTTTGCCTTCTTTCTTTTACTTGACCTCACTCCCAAGGTTACCTGGAGCCGCTGTATTTTTTGAGTATGCAGATCATCTCTTTCCCTGTATGTTGCTAATTTTATAAATTGTATTTGTGTATACTTTTCCTCTATTTCTCTCTTTGAGGTTGTCCCCACCCTCCCCCTCTTCTGGTAGAACATCCACAGCCTTTTACCTTAGTCAGCCTGTTTTGTGTGATTCAAGCATTAAAATATAACCAAATAAATACAATCCAGAGGAGGAGCAGCAATAAATCAAGCCATTATATTAATTATTGTCGTGATTGGAGTTCTCCAGAGCTGAAAGGCAATTGGGACGATGCATATTTTAACACCTATTTAATGTCAAACTTGGGGGCTTTTAAAGCAGCTCTGCATTTTATTTGAGCTTTCCTTCAAAAAAGTTCTCCAGGCCGCTGATAATTCTAGAAAAACCTAATTGAGATCTACTGAGCAGCTGCTAGACACTAAGCTCGCAGTGAGAGGTCAGCGGGGTTTCCCACGGTGTGCTAGAATGCGCTGGAGGGTGGTGGCAAACCCTCAGAGCTTCCTCCCTTTTATTCTTAGTTGTTTCTCCCGTTGCTGTGAGAAGACACCCGAGTAAAGCAATGAAAGGAAGGGAGGGCTCACTTTGTCTCCACTGTGAGGGTTCAAGTCCATCATGGTGGAAAGTCCTGGTAGTGGGCTCTCACACAATGAGACTAAGCAGAGTGTGCCGATGCTGGCGTGCAGCTTACTTCTCTGTTTTGGGCACTCCAAGACCCTGCCTATCTTCAGGATCGCTCTTCCCCCTCCACTTAAACCGTTCTGGAAACATGCTCACAGACACACCCAGAGGTGTGTTGCCATGGCGATTTTAAATCCAGTCAAGTTGACAAAGAAGATTAACCAACACAGCTCCCCCGACCTCATGCCCCAGCATGCATTGCAGCTGTGTCCTCTTTCAATAAAGCTTGGATGTTTACGGCCATACTCCGGATGTTCCAGGTATTAGGGCTGCAAGACAAATGACTTTCAAACTTAGCAGCCTGAAAGCATTTATTAAATCTTCACAGACACTGCTCGCTGGCAACTGAGACAGACCCCAGCAGAAATGGCTTGTCTCTGCTTTAGGCTGCCTGGAGGATCACCAGGAAGGCTCAGAGTCTGAGGGCCCTTAGAAAGCCTGGCTGGCCATGCATAGCATCTGGTAGCTGCGTCTGACTGCCAGCTGAGCTCTTAGCTGTCCTCTCACATAGTCCAGGTGTCCTCCGGAAATGGTGATTGGGTTCCAAGGATGAGTGACGAGAGTCGGTTTATACAGTGCCGGTTTCTTTTTATTTTACTTTACTTGTTTGAAACAGGTCTTGCTATAGTCCAGATTGGCCTAGAACTTGAAATCCTCCTGCATGAGACTCTCAAGAGCTGTGATTGCCTGTGTCAAGGCCAGCTATGTAGTATCTTTCCCATGGAACATTCTTGGTAGGAGTGGTCATGGGACATGGACTTCATCTTTGTCCTACCTAATTTAGATGCATGTGTATGTGTGTGTGCGCACACACAGGCAAATACCACCAGGTGAAGAAGATGGATGGCTTTATCTTCTTCCCCTATGTGGGTCCTGGGGATTGACCTCAGGCTGACAGGTTTGGCTGCAAATGTCTACGCACTGAGCGCCCTCATTGGTCCACGCCTTCCACTTTTTGATGGGAAGCAGAAGGTGCTAAAGAACACACTAGTCCTGTCCACGGGCACTGTTGGAAAGGACAGCTAACCGTACTCAGCCTGTGCACTGACTTCCCATTCTCCCTCCAGCCCAGAGCTTGTAATGCTGATCTTTTCTCTTGAAGGAGTGGAGACTCAAACAGTCACCCCGATAATACTCTACAGGGGAGAGTGGGCTTTGAACAGATACAACCCTATGACGTTCAGCTTCTATTTTTCTATGGGGCTTGTTTCCTGACCAACACTTTCCCTTGCCTAGACATATGGTTCTTAGGATTTTCCTCAGAGTATTTTGTTGTGACAGACAGCTTGGGCCAGGAGAGCAAGGGAAAACCAGCTCTCACAAGTTCCTAGACCCCTTCCACCCCATCGAAGCACAAAATGAGCTGCAAACACGAGTCATGAAAGTAATTCAAAGTTTTCTGCTAGTCATCTTAATAATAAGAAGCAGGTGACAGTAATTATTAATATATAGAGATCTATAGACTCAAACTCCTTTTCACTCTTTTATTGTACCTGGTCTGTGAGATCTGGCGTGTATTTTGCATTTGCAGCATCTCCCAGGGGACTAGCCTCATTCCCAGCACTCAACAGCTGCTTGTGGCTGTAGTCGGTGGCACAGGACAATGCATACACCCAACACTGCCATCATCACAGAAACGAGTATTAGAAACCTGGTATGGTGGCCAAATGTCTGTAATCCTAGCACTTGGGAAGATGAGGTAGGAGGAATGCCACAAGTTCGAGTCCAGTTTTGACAGCACAGTGAGCTGCAGGGTAGCTTGATGATTGTATGAGACTCTGCTTCAAAAAACCCAAGGCGGGGGTGGGGTGGGGTGGGGGTGGAACGTGGGCTAGAGCGATGGCTTAGTGTTAGGTTAAAGGAACCCACTGTCAATCTTGACAACCTGAGTTTAATCCTGGAAGCCAGTGTCTGCTTTGATATGTTAAATCAGCCATTTGTCCCAGGTTTGAAACCTAACATCCCAGCCTTTTTGTTGATAAGAAAGAAATGATATGGGGCGCTGCACTCGTCTCTATGACTACCTCCTTTCGACTCTGGGCATCCTTGTTGTTGGAGGGCAAGGAAGCTGGAATGCTGGCCAAGTCTGGGAAGAGCGGGCCATTTCACTGTCCAGGCTCTGCAGGACCATCTGGGGCTAGGGAAATGCAGGCTGCTTGGATATGTTAAACAGGCACCCCAGTTGTTTCTCCCAGGTTTGAAACCTAACCATTATGTAAAAGAAAACTGAAGTAAGTTTAAAAAGTTTTATTTGAAAAAAGTTTCAAACTTACAGAGCTGTTGGAGAGTGGTCATGGTACAAAGGATACCAATCATCCAGAGTCACACTTCGGTCACTTCTGAGATAGTTTTCAATCTGTAGCCTGGACTGGTCCAGAACTCACTATGTAGCCCAGACTTTAAATTCATGGTGATCCTCCTGTCTCAGCCTTTTGAATGTTAGGTTTACAGGTATGATCGTATTCAGGTTCCTAGTCACATATTTTTAAAATTTTCTATTTCATTTCATTTGTGCATCTCCTACACACACAGAGAGACACACAGACACACACAGATACACACACACACGTAAATACATAGTCAACCTTCTGTATCCATGGATTCTAGTAGTTGTAGATTAATGTAGTATGGAGCCCTGGATATATAGTTGAGTTGGTAGAGTACTTGCCTGGCATGCACAAGGCCCTGGGTTCCACCCCCAGCTTGGTAGGGATGTGCACATATGTAACCCTAATACTCAGGAAGCAGAGGTATGAGGATCAGAAGGTCAAGGTCATCCTTGGTTACATAATGAGTTCAAGGCCATTTTGGGCTACATAAGACTCCAACCACAATCATAACAGCAGCAGCAGCAGCAACAACAACAACAACAAAACTAAAAAAGCCAAACACAACAAAACTCCAAAATGTAGTTAGGCCTAGGATGGTTGAGCAGAAACCCTAAGCTGTAAAACTACATAAAAACTGTTTACGTAGCATTTATATTGCCTTAGATATTGCAAGTAGTCTGGAAATGATTTAACGTGTAGAAGAGGATGTGGGTTAGCTACGTGAAAATACTATACCATTTTATTTAAAGGATGGGCTTCTGAAGACTCCAGATAAAGCTGTTTTTCAATTTGCTTCAGTTTCCTAATATATAGCTAGCTCTCCTGGTGTATTTAAGTATGCAAAGTTCAATTTGCAGTCATCTTTTTAGGGATAGCTCTGATATATGGCATGCAAATACATCTAGACTTATTTCTAACATCTTTGAGGTATAGAAAATAAATGTGGAGCAGAGCTGACCACTACAACTTTTCTAGTTTTGTGCTTTCTTTTTTAAAAAAATATTTTATTTATTTTTATTTTCCATATATTGGTATTTTGTATGCATGTATGTCTGTGTGAGGGTGTTGGATCCCCTGCAATTGGAGTTACAGACAGCTGTGAGCTACCATGTGGGTGCTGGGAATTGAGCCCAGGTCCTCTGGAAGAGCAGCCAGTGTTCTTAATCACTGAGCCATCTCTTCACAAGCCCTTGGGTTTTCTTTTTAAAGAACAGATTAATGAATTAATCTGGTGTGTGTGTGTATGTGTGTATGCATGTGTGTTTGTGTGCATGCATGTGTGTGTGTGCATGCTCAGGAGCAGAATCCTGGGATCAATCCTCCGCAGAGCACAAGGGATGACTGCATAAAATCTTTTCCTATATTGTTCAAGGGTATGTTCCTTTTCTTATTAACTTGGATGGCTTTTAAACAAAAAGAAATTTATTTTTCCCCACTCCTCTGGTGCCTGAAATGTCAGGGTCAATATGCTAGTGTATTCAGCAGTGAGGGCCTTCTTCCTGGTTCACAGAGGGCTGTTTGCTGTATTCACACATGTGCCGCGGGGTTCTTTTGGTTCTTTACAAGTCAGGATGCTAGAAGATTTGGTGTCTGGTAAGAACCCACTTCTGGTTCACAGGTAGCACTTTCCTACTTTGTCCTCGCATGGGTAGAAGTGACATGTTTTTGGGGGCCTCTTTTATAAGGATACTAATCCCATTAACAGATTCCTGAAGGCTCTATTCTCAAGCCCTCAGCTCCTCCCAAAGCCCCTGGCTGCTAATACCATTACATTGAGAGGTAGAATTTCAACATGAATCTGCAGTGTGGGGAACACAGACGTTCAGACTAAAGAAGTTGTGTGTCTCCTGACCCTCCATTAGGAGCTGGATACTGGGGTATCCGTCTCCTAAGAATAGGAGATGGTGCAGCTATCAGCTTCAGGAAATTTATCAATACAGGACTTCATTTGGATTTCATTTGGATTTACATCCATGTTGTAATTTTGTCACTTGCCCCTTTCTCCCTGTGTGGCATAAGATAACTGTCAAGATCACATGTCTCTTCCATTTCCTGTGTGGAACATCACCAGGCCAATTATTTTAAAGGGAAGAGTTGTTTATGAATTGAGTTTTCCCTCCCTCCCTCTGTCCAATGTGTTTGTTTTGAGTCTGAAGTTTTAACGCATTGGGTTGTTCTAAACACAGACCACTGCTGTTTCTAGAAAAGTACGTGTGAGACAAGATACTTCACCAGAGCCCTGAGCTGTCTTTTTCCAGTTTGGGGCAAAGCCTCAAACCCTAGTTCTAAGAAAAGAACCCCCAGGATTTCAGCCCTTCTAAACCAGGGACATCGTTTTGCAAGCAGATCGCAAGGTGGCCTTCTGCTGGAGGGATCAGGTCACAGTCCTGGTGTGGTTTCTCAGCCACAGAGGGCCTGCATGGGGTCTTGCTGGTCGCTTATCTTTCTTTGCCTCCCCGAGGATTTTCATGTATGCAGCAGGCCCACCATGAAGGCACGTAGTGGCTGACTGGAGCTGGCTGCAAAACTCGTGTTCCCACTCTGTGATTTAAGACAAGGCTTCTTCACAAGTTCACTTAACCTCCCCGACAGGCTAGATTGCAAAAGCAGGCAAGAGTTTCCCTGAACGCTCATGAGATCCAGACCAGTTGTCTCGTTTGTTCAATTACAGCGATAGACAGATTACAGTGGAGGGAAACCGTAAATTAACCGTGACAGTCATTAATAAGACCAGCTTGGTGGCAGCGACTGTGTCGGAAGACCACAGATCCGATGGCGGTAACATTCTGGGAATCTGACCGCCCCCATCGGCTCTTTAGTGGGCCTTGAACTTGCTGGAAAAGACCTTGCCTACACACAGGGCCCTGTAGCCATGGCAACAGGCTCTCGCTCAGCAAAAACACATAAAGATGATTCATTTTGTTTTCCTTTCCTTTCTTTCCACCCTAATTTTCATGTGGGTTGGAATCTATTTTTAATTTTTTTTTCCTTGGAGGAGAGGCTATTTTTGATTTTGTTACCTCCTTCCTGGGGATCTGTCAGGTCTCCACGTGAGTGACCCAGGGAGGTGGGCCCCACTGAGCCTGTGGCTGCAGAACTTCTCAGGTTTTTCTGGGGTGGAGGAGGGTGGCTAAGATGAGCTCTAAAGGAACAATGGTACAGGACTGGTCTTGGTAGTCAAGAAGGGCCTTAAATCTTATAAAGGCCATCAAACTCTTCTCCCCAAACTGGGGTTTCCCTTTCAGCTCTCCACTGAGAGAAGGGCCCCTAGTCTCCAGGGCCTCCTTAGAATCCTGACTTCAGTACATTGGCTCTTCTTCCAGCATGATAAAAGTGTGTGTGTGCACATGCCCACATGTGTTGTACATGTAGAGGTCACAGGTATCTGTACATGTGGGGGTCACAGTTTCTTGCTTTCCACCTTGGTTTTTTTTTTGATGTAGGTCTTCCCCTGAACCCAGAGCACACAGTTTCTGTCCCACCGGCTGGCCAGTGAGCTCCTAAGATCTGCCTGTCTCTGCCACCCTAGCTCTGGGGTTACAGACATGCTGTGCCCAGCTTTTGAAATGGACATTGAGGATCCAAACTCAGGTCTTCGTGCTTGTATGGCTAGCAATTCATCCAATGAGTCACCTTCCCAGCCCAAGCATGCATTGTCTCTTTTGAGCTCTGAGGCTACAGCAGGCCCCACGCCAGTCAGGCTCATCGTCCAGCTAAGCAAGCAAGGACAGAAGTGATACAGGCAGTGCCACATCCGGGTCTAGTGCCGAAAGCTTCTTTGCTGTCCTCTGTGTCCTTTCCTCTGTGTCTTTGTTCACAGCCACAGAAGCATGAAGAGGACCCATGCAGTGGTTCTCAACCTTCCTAATGCTGCGACCCTTGAATACAGTTCCTCATCTTGTGACAACTTCCTAATCATAAAGCTATTTTCATTGCTACTTCATAACTGTCATTTTGCTACTGTTAGGAATCATAATACCAATATTTTTGGAGATAGAGGTTTGCCAAAGGGTTTGTGACCCACAGGTTGAGAATCGCTGTGTTGGATGGGGACCCATTAGATAACTATGGAACCGGCCACCAGAGCATCCAATCCCATCCCAAGTAAATGTGGATGTAAACACGCCTCATTCTTTATTTCCACTAACTTCCTAATGAGATTTCCCATTTCCTCCAATTATGAGCATAGACTACAAACCATGGCTGCCTTTGCAGTCTGAGCCCGAGTCTCCAGTCGGATTCCTTGGTACTTCATCTCATATTACCGTGGTTGCATAGACCACCAAATATCATTTTCACTTATCACTTCTTCAAAATTGCAGCAGTTATTAAGCCTGCCACTTTATCTTATTAATTACTGTGTTAATAAAGAAACATATATATTACAATATCACAGTGCTGTTTTTTATTTTAATAACTGCATTTTCATATAATTGGGTTTCTTTGTAATTGTACTCTGTGCATTTACAAACCTTCATCTGAGATGTAGCCCATGGGTGCTATGGTTTGAATATCATTTGTCCCCTCTAAAACTCATGTTAAGATTAGGTTTCCATTGTGGAAACGCTAGGAGGTAGGGCCTGTCAAAGGGGATTAGGTTAAGAGAACCGATGTCTTTATCACAAGAGTGGTTGTTGTTGTAATCATCTTGTGCTCTGCTCCACCCTTTCGGTTTCCCTTATATCTGGACCTTTCACCAGACATCATTATGCCCTTGGACTTCTCAGACTTCAAGCCAAGACAAAGCACCTTCTTCTATAAAGCACTTAGTCTCAGGTATTCTGTTACAGCAACAGCACATAGATTAGGGCAAGAGGCCTCACTGGATAGTCAGAGTGGCTCATGACACTGAGGGGTAGAAATCCTGGAAGCTTGTCCCCAAATTGCCACATGGTACTGCTATATGCTCCTAAATCTGATGCTAAAATTCCAATCTTGTCTCTCTGAGCTTAGCCGGTGTCTGTCTGTAGCTTAGCCTTCGGGTGGCAAGAAACCATCTTCTCCAGTCTACATGTTTAAAGTTCTTAATCATTCTGTGCTAACAGAAACACGTGAGGCTGTTCAACAGTCACCAATCATAGGTGCCCACTGAGCACTTGAAATTGCCCAATGGGACCAAAGAACTGAATTGTGGACACTATTTTGTCTTAATTCATTGAATTAGCCACCTATTTGGTGGCTTCTATGCAGGGCAGGGCAGTATAGTTTTCTACCATTGTTTCTGCCACATGGGTGTGCCAAGTAGAAGGGCTGAACATCCTGAGGTGGTACACACAGGGCCTGCAAGAGGCCGCACTGGCTCCTCTGTATATATATTATGGCTTCCAGTTTTTTTAATGTGTAAAAAAGTGGCTAGGTGGTGGTGGTGCATGTCTTTTATCCCGGCCCTGGGGAGGCAGAGGCAGGCGGATCTCTGTGAGTTGGAGGCCAACCTGGCCTACAGAATGAGTTCCAGGACAGGCTCCAAAGCTACAGAGAAACCCTG
>LOJH01057900.1:0-11485 GCA_001685095.1 Ellobius talpinus | reverse complement strand
ACAGGAGAATGCTGGAAAGGAGGAAGCCCATTCCTCCTATTCCAGCCCAGACCAGGGAGAAGCAAGATGTAACCTGCCCAGCTGAAAGGTACTGAGCCACATGGCTGACATAGATCAGAATAATGGGTTAATATAAGTGATAAGAGCTCATAAGAAGCCTGAGCTAATGGGCCAATCAGTTTATAACCTATGTAGACCTGTGTGTGATTTTCTTTGGGGCTTGCCAGCTGTGGGGAACTGGGCAGAACATAAACCCCAACAAGCAGGCCTCTTCATGCTACAATTTCCATAATCATTTTACTTAACACCTACTGGCTCTGACAAAAAAAAGCAAAACATTAATTCAAGTAAAAACCAAGTTTTAAAAAAATGGCTTTAAAACAAAAACTATTTATAAACTATAGACTCTGAGAATGATATATACCAAAACATGAGCACTGGCTATTTGTAGTTAATCTTGAATTTTTAATCATTTTCCACCCTTGCTGGGCTTGTCCCTCTCACACACACTCCACAGGTCACGTGGCTGACTCTGGGTGCTTACCTTTTTTTCCCAATCGTTATTCAGAGATTCTCTGCTTTGCTCACACATCTTCTTCAGTTCTGTTATCTGATTTTCTTTAGTTTCTCTGATAACTTGACAATCACGTATAAGGATCTGAACTGTCAAAAATTATGAAAATATAATTAAACCAGTTCTAGGAACCACATTAGAATTTGGTGATATCTATGTAATGATACATTTAATAGATTATTTAAGTTTTCACTAAGCCTTACTTTTCTAAAACCCCTCTAATTTCTTGCTTTTTGACCATTCCTATAACCATAGGTGAGCTTGATTAATTAGTCTTTACTCTCTCCCTAGAACATTTAAACAGCAGGTTAGCTGCTATGGGAACTCCATCAGCCAATAGCCTTTAAGATACTGGCTCCCATGCTAGCCTCAAGTATTTCTCCTCTAATGTGGCCTTTGTCACTTTAGAGCCCATGCATTGGTGCAGATCCCATAATGAGTGCCAGGCTGGGGATCATGCTAAGGTTCCCCTCCCCTAAAGGATATGGGCCTAAGGTTCTGACAGGGAACATGGCCCCTTATGATCCAGCTGCTCTTAGGATCCATCTCTTGCCTCTTCCACATCTTCAGACTTCACCATAAATATACCAACCTCTCTCTGCTGGCTCCCGAGAACACCTTCTTTTAGGCTTTACTACCCAATGTCATCACCTACCTACCTCCATTGTTGGAAATTTTCTCCTCATGGAGTGTGAGCACAGGGTATTGTCTTTTTAAAACACTCACCAAGCAGATCCCTCCCTTACAATGAGAGAAAGAAATCCCTCTAATTTACACAAAATCAGACTTTTTTCTCCAATGAATCACTTAGGACATTATATCTATTTCCTAGCCAATTTCCTCTTAAATAAGGTCATTTTCATTGAGGAGAAAGATATGTCAACTTCATTTTTTTATTTTATTTTATTGAAAGGTGTAACAGCACCACATAGACAAGTTCTCAGGAATTATGGGCTGACCGAATAAAGGACTGCTGTTCCCAGGCAGTTTACAATCATGTTCAAATCTTATGTCATTAGACTTTTAAAAACTTATGCTATTCCTTCCTTTCCTCTAGCTAAAATGACAGTTTAAGTAAAATTTTCTTTAATAAATTTTAACCAACTAAATTACAAAATACATTAAGCCATAATTTTACTTCAACATAACATCTTATCTATATTTTTATTTACTTTAAAATGGAATTTTCAGAAATATTTCCCCAGAAGTTTCTTTTATTCTTATCTTAACTATGCAGCTAGTAAGGGAGAAGAACCCAAGCGGACTGCACACTTGTGTTTAGCATGTGCAACACATTTTTGCAACATTAAACTAAGATTGGACTGCATTTTAAAACCCTTAAAATGTGTGTGGACCTTGTTGTTTTGTTGTTCTTGTTCTTGTTGCTGCTGTTGATTCTTGTCATAGGGTACCACTGTGTAGCTATGTTACTTGGAACCTGAAATCCTCCTGCCCCAGGTTCCAATGGAATGCTGGGATTACAGCCAGGCATCACCATGCCTGGCAGGAAAACAGTATTTCTTAAAGCCTAAATATTTTCAAGCTTAAGGATGTTTGAAGTACCTAATGTGAAACAGAATAAGAAGGAAAGTCTACAAATAAACAGAGTACTTTAGCTATCACTGACAACAATTAAGGAAAAAAATGAAACTATATAATTACTTTTGGCAACCTTTAAAGCAGGAAATTAATCTGAAAATGCCTACTTCTCTGCTTAATTCTCACATGTAACTGCCCTGCTTAACTGTCAGGAGTATTACTATCCACCCCACCACATTCAGGTTATGGAGAAACCCAATAAACTCAGCACATCTTAGATCAAAGTCTCTCTTGGCCCTTCATTCTTACCCACTGTCTATATTTGTTCCTTTACCAAATCTTAATTCTTTGGTTTCATTTTCACTAATCCCAAATCTGTAAACATTCTGAGCCTTTATCAAAGCATGTGCTAAATTCCACAAGGCTGTGGGCTAGAGATGTGCTCAGTGGTCAAACATTTGCCCAGTGTGCACAAACACAACTCACCAACTTTAGAGTTCCTACCCCAGTATGAGGAACTCTTCTCTGGAATGAATTAAATCATGTCCAACTAAACAAAATCAATCAAAAGTTATTTTCTCAAAACATGACATTTTTCTTGTGAATACCTGAAAATTTTGATGTTTCAGTTCATAATGTAGACAATTTAATACTTAATGTTTTCTTTTTCCTTTTCAATGAATGTATAAGTGGGAAATATATTCTATAATTTTTCTGTCAGTCCCAGTTGCCACTGCACCTCTCTTTCTCTTTGTCTCTGCCTCAAAAAACACACACATTTTACCTAGTCACATAAAAGTTCATATGAATTTCACCTATTGATGGATGCTCACAAAATCTCAGAAATTAAATTTTATTTTTAAATTTTAAATCATCAAAACAAATCAAATCATCTTAGCAGATTCATATGGCACACCATCACCTTTCTTCTCAAGCTTTCTTATCGTTTCCTCGGTTTCAGCTTGTTTCTTTTTGTATAAGATTTTCAAATCTTCTAGTTCATTATTCTTTCTTTCTAAAATCTGCAAAAAAGATGCACAATGCTTTAGTTTACAGAATTAAGTACAGGCTATATCACTACATGTGAGGAAAGTATTTTGCAAGTCTATCCCTCTCATAAATGATTCTACCTAAATAAAAAAGTTACTTTATATACACTGATAAAAATGTTAACACACAAGAATAACTTATTTTAAAATGTTTTGTTTAGAATTTTCAAATATATTTTTAAAAAGACTGTGAACAATGAAGTACATGAATCCCTAAAACATGACTTGGAAATTAAATTGTCATCAGGTGGCAGAGAGAAGTCATCAGAAGCAGGCTCTGTTGGGTAGGCCACGCCACTGCACTGCACTGGAATGCAACACCTTCCAGCTGAATATGTCCAGGGATCCTCCTACCAGAGTCCCTCTAGTCTTTCCCTGCTTAACACCAAGACCTCCTAGAGGGATGGAAAGATGATGTAGAATAGGCTTCATCTCTATCTAGCTCTGCTTTATGAATCAAGACACAATGAACTCAAGATCTCAAACACTTAATAACTTTTTACAGCAATTACATTTATCAGTTTTTTTACATTTAACCATTTAATAAATGTAACCATGATTTTATACTTCACAACAAAAAATAGTAAATAACCAAAATAGGAGCGTTAATAAACAGTAGAAAATGTTACCCAGGAGCCCAAAAGAAAATCAGAGAGAAGTAGGAGTGAGTCTGGTTGCGGCCCTTCCAGTGCAACTATAGTCCCACACCCTCAACCAAGCTCAAGCAAAGCTGCTCACCAATGCCGAAGGACCTTTTCTTAGTGTTTTTAATTAGCAGCATTCTACCTCACCTTTCTCACCTCAGTCTTAACCCTATGGTCACTGGAACACATCCCTACAAACCATTAGCCAAAATAATTTTCACTTCTTGAGCTGTTTGTTCTCAGATATTTGGTATTAGTGGTATGAAATTAACTAATATAATAAATTGGTACCAAGAAGTGAGGTCACTGCTGTGATAAGCCTGACCACATGGTTCTTTAGGCCTTTGGAACTGGTTTACAGGAGGGATGAGGAAGACTTGAGAGCAGGCTAAAGAAACCCTAGAATACCAAAAGCAGAGCTTAATAAGATATCATGGCTCAAGTTTGGGAAACTAGAATGTCAATAAAAATGGAGACAGTAAAGGACAGTCTGATGTTGAATCAGGAGTCATGGCTCTCTCAGAAATTGGGCTAGATGCCATCCATGTTTTATTTTGGCAAAGAATTTGGCTACAATCTGCTCATATCCTGAAACTACATGAAGCTTAACTAAAAAGTCATAGGCAAAGAAAGTTAAGTTATGACTTTCTTTGCCTATGACTTTTTAGTTAAGCAAAACTAAAAAACAGCAAAACTAACCCAGCATGCGGCATAAACACTACCTACTGTCCTAGTCAGGTTTACAGAGACTGAGAGCAGAACAAAATATACAGTTTGGCAAAAAGAAAAAACAAAGTTAGAATCCAGCTGAGGAGAGAAGGTGGGGACAAAAATGTGTGTTTGTTCAAGAGACAGTGCCTTTAAAGAGAAAGCACAGATGTGGAACCAAGACAGGAAAGGAGCCGTGAATCATAAGACTTCACACATCCAGCAGGGTTATAGAGCAAAACAAAATCACCAAGATGTTTAATTCGAAAAGAGAGTGACTAAACACAGAGAGCCAGTGGGGAACCCTGCTCTAGCAGGGCTACCTAAAAAAGCACTTTTACCAGATTCAACCTCAAAGACACAAGAGGCAATTCAGCTATGGCCCAAGGGGCCAGGATACATCTGAAGTTGGCTTGAAGATATGATGTTGTTCATGTGGTGCTGGTTTTGCAACTATGAAGAATGAGGAGGTGACAGAAGTTTGTGCCGGGTTCTAGAAAATCATTGAGACCAGGCAATGGCCCGAGAGAGAGGCAATCTGTGTTACAGAGAGCCAAGCTGGAGAAGCAAGGTTCCCAAGGCCAATGGAGCCCAGATGATACTACGACAGCCCCACATGCCTTACATGGAGCTGGAAGGTTTAGTATTTTTCATGAATTTCGCTGTTACTTTGGTCTCGCCTTTCTTTTCTATGGTCCCTTACTCTCCTTTGGAATGTAAATGTTTTACCTCAAGCCATTACATGCTGGAAACATAACTTTTTACTTTAAAAAGGGTTCACATTTAAGGGACTACACCTTGAGTTTCAGGGAAACAAAGCCTTTGACTTTTGAACAGCCCTGGAACTGTAAGGCTATGGAAACTTTTGAAGCTTAACTGGATGCAGTTTGAATTTTGAGATGGGCATGATTCTACAGGGTTCAGGGTGGAATGTTTGGTTTGGATAGAAAATATCTTCCACAGGCGCAGGTATTTGAACATTTAGTTCCCATCTGGCAGTACTATTTTGAGAGACCATGGGACATTTGGAGACGGGGCCTCACTGGAGGAAGTGGTGTCACTGAGGTTTTATAACCCAGTCTCACTTCTTGTCCTATCTACTTCCCATTCTACAAATATGAAATAATCAGCTGCTGAAAAATCGCACTGCCACCGAGATGCATTCCCCCTAACTTTCTCCATTGCAGTAGACTGTATCCTCTAAAAACATATGCCAAAGGAAAGCCTTTCTCCCATATGTTTCTTGTCCAGCACTGGTCATGATGATGAGTAAGGTAACTGATACATATACCAAGAAGCTGATTTCAGACTCTACCATGATTCTTCCAAACATCTTTCAAATTCATTTATCCTATACATTAATGTATTATTCCTCAAATAATTCTACTTCATTTTGATATTTTATAATAAAATTTCATTACATAAATTTTAATTAAAACTTTCATTTAAACAAAGGTAAATTTTTCAGTCCAGCAAGAATATTGCTTTATCATTTGAATGAGGAAGAGGAAAGGAAAATAAGCACATTTTTCTTAAATACATAAGGAGTTGTTTCCTTCTTGTTGCTTAGAAAAAAGATGGTGAATGTGTGCCCCATCACAAGCCCTGGAGCACAGAAAATTCTGCACACAACATACATGTATATACCCTACCTTCTGCACATCAGCATCATGTTTCTGTTGCAGCTTAAGTTTTTCTTCATAAAACTTTGCTTCCATCATTTTTGTTTTCATGTCCAACTTCAAGGGAAATATTTGAAAGATTACCAGAAAGTCATCTTATAGTGGTATCCTGCTCTTACATTCAACCCCACACAGTGTTTTAGTGTCTAGTATTTCCATTCCAGTACGTCTCTTCCAACTTCTTTCTTTGCTCACATCTGTTTGATCATTTCAAAATACTCCTATTAGCCTCTCTGTCTAAATATGGCATTCTAAGAAAGACTATTCCTATAAATGGCAAATTACTGTCTAGGCAGCTGGCTCGGTTAGTAAAGTACTTGATGCAAGCATGACCTTGGTCCTGAGCCCACATTAGAAACAACAGCAACAACCAATCCAGGTATGGTGGTACACACTTAGCATCATGGCTCTGGGAAAGCAGAGACAAAAGGGTCCCTGAAGCTTGCTGGCTAACAGCCTAAACTACTTGGTAGGTAACAGGGCAATAAAATGCTTGTTCATTTCAAATAGGAATGAAAACAAAGCAAACAAATAATACTGGACATTAACTTTTCAGTGAGACAAATAAAAACCTGAGTAAAACTCCCAACCTATAGAATGGATCACGTGGAAAACAGAGTGGTCAGGAATAACGATAAGTCAAAGGATATGAATCATTTGTTAAGGCCAACAATAAATTTAAATATATATATAAAAGAATAGAATATAGGGGCTCTTGAGACAGCATTAAAAGATCAAATTTATGAATTATGGTCACAGAACAGGAAAAAAATTCCATGTTAAAGACATAGTGAACATTTCCAATAAGATAATAGAGGAAAATTGCCCCATCCTAGGGAACCAGATGACCATCCAGACAAAACAGGCATACAGAACACAAAATAGGTAGAACCAGAAATTCTCACATTATACTTTAGTTAAAACACTAAAAATTCAGGAAAAAACAAAGTAGATTGAAAGTTGCAAGAGAGAAGGACCAAGTCACACAGAAAGCCAGGCCTATCAGAGTAAGAGCTGACTTTTCAATGCAAACTCTAAAAGCTAAAAGAGCATAGAAGCATGTGTTTTAAGTTCTGAAAAAGATCTCAACTGCCCATCCAGGAACTATATCCAACAGAGCTGTCACAATGTTAGGAAAAAGAAAAGTTTTCCATGACAAAAGTAGGTTAAAGCAATCAATGACCACTAGGCCAATGCTACAGTGGATAAACTCTGGATAGAAGAGAACGATTAAAAACATATAGGAAGCCATATGAAAAAAAAAAGTTCAAAGACATTTCTCAACCAAATAAGGGCTTAAAAACCATCAAACACTATAAAACCAACAAAATGACAGGAACTGAATATACACCTTTCCATAACAATTCTGAATAGCACAGGATTAGACTCTCCAATCAACATATACAGAAGAGCTAATTGGATTAGGAAGCACATCCCTCTTTTTGCTAAATACAATAAACAAACCTCACAAACAAAAGGTAGACACTGCAGGGTGAAAGAACAGGCAAAGGTATTTTAAGCCAATAGTAACAGGGAACAAGTGAATGTCAGCAACCCCCAGATTCTAAGAAAAAGAAAACAACAACCAAGTAAGTCATAGACAAACTGAAAATTTTGACAGACCATGGTGAGAGGTACTGTTTACATGGGAATAATAAAAATGACAGCTCATTCCAATCAAGACAAACAGACACCAGCCAAATAAGTAACATCTCAGATACTGAGAGGATCAGAGAAGAGTCATGTGGCAAATCACTAGGAGCTCTCTAAATGATGCCCTAGAGAATGAAAGAAAATGAGGCCACAGAAATCATTAGATCTGAAAGAAACAAAGTAGTAACTGGAGAACTAAAAAAGACAGTTTTTCTCTGCTCATAATTTCCAGAAAAGATAACTGCACAATAAAAAAAAATAATAACCACACCAAAGAGTGGGTGTGGATCTGGAAAGAGCCTAGCAAAGGAACAAATGATGATGGTGACTGGCCCATCCTCTCTCCCTGTCTTCATCCTGATGCCTCATTCCTCAGCTTGTCTAATTTTGACAGTTACATCCGAGCAACCACAAATACAAAACACAAAACAACACGTGTGCCCCAAATAACAGAAAGGAAAAACTACAAAGAATGTTTAATTTGTGGATAAAATAATATATTTAATACAGACAGCCACGTGAAATAGTTAAAATATTATGGGTAAAATATCATCTCATTGAGCTGTTAAATTGAACTTTTAAAATAAAGTTGAACCAGCCATGGAGGTGTAAAACTATAATCCCAGCACCCAGAAGGAAGACCCCAGCAAGCTCAAGACCAGCATTGTCTACACAGCGAGTTCCAGACCAACCAGGGCTACACAGCAAGACCTTTCTCAATCAATCAGTTTCATAAGATCAGTACAGAAATACAGAAGAAGGTGAACATAGTCACTGTAAGTCATTAAGCCCAAGATTTAAGTCAGTTATAAAATCTGCAGAACTTTGTTACAGCAGAAGATAGATAAATGTTGAAAGACACGGCAGAATCAGGACAAGCCTAGAGAAACTGAAACAAGACAAATATGGAGCTACAGGTGGGAAGATGAAATAATGGCACTAGTTGCCATTTAAAGGTAAAACTCCTGAGTTAAGTAGGAGATGCCTTTAATCCAAGAATCATGTAGAGCAGCCCCTCTAAACACAGTCAGAAAGTAGTGACAGTGGCAGCAACAGATCGGCAACAGCAATACTTGTTTTTGCAACATTAGCAGCAGCAGCAGCAGCAGCAGCAAGGAACACAGAAAATTTGCAGAAGAAAACCAACCTGGTTCATTACACACTGCGAGCAAATACAGTCCTAGGGATCTACATGAATTATTTCATTTAACTCCAACAACAGCCTTCCAAAGTGGGTGCTTGTATTATCTCTCCCTTACAGAGCACATAACTGAGTCACAGAGAAGTGCCTGCTCGGGGTTTCACAACAGGAAGGTGGACTGCCTGGATTCGCTCACCTTCGTGAGTCTGTGTCCAGTCAATGAGGTGGCCTGGCACTGAGTGACTTTTAGGTGATGGTTCATCTATTCTAAGCAGCTCAACAAATAATCAGAACTCAAACCAGTAAAAGAAGATACATTCTTTAATAAATAACCTGGTGGTCTAAAGGTTCCCTGGGAAGGAAACCTGGTGCAACGGGAATGAGAGAAAGGGAAGAACACACAGATGCACACTCAGCACCCTGTAACACTGTGGTCTTCCTTTTGTCACTAATATAGTGTGCCCACCCCTGCCACGCCTGTTGCTGAGAGCGCCTTTCACCTCACTGGCGCGTTTACCGACTACAGAGAGCCTCAGCTGAAGGCCCCACAGCAGCAGCTGCTCTGTAAGTGTCGGAGCTTTCACAGCGGTTCTCATGGTTAACTAATAAACGTTTTCTGGGTAGTCTATTTTTTCGCTTTATTTTTTTTACTCCTTTCACAACTCATTTTCACTATTAAAATAGTAACCTCAAGATCACAATGACATCATTTTTATTTTTCATACAAAGAGCCTTCGACCACCAAATCTCAAAGCAGTTGTATCCTCTACTGTTGAGCAACACACAGGAGCTTGCTATGTCTGCCCCTCTTCTTCTAGCTTGCCTTGGCTTCTGTGATAACTGCTACTATAGCTGGTTGCCTGGGTCTTAGGAACTCTTTATTATTTCTGCATTTATTCCATCCTTCTGCTATTTAAAGTAGCCATTCTCTCTGAATGAGTCTCGCACCCATATTTACTACCTATAAATGTGAGCCTTTGATGGCCTTAACTGTGTTCAACTGTAGCATCCCCATGCAGAAGAATCACAATGTTATCCTATAGCCTTAGCTCTTCTGTGCCAACAGTCACCTCAACACCTCCAGTGACATGTACCTATAGAGTATCAAACTCACCGAAAAGTAAAGCCAACGCTTACTGCGCTCTGTTATCTTAGACTCCTCTTTTTCCCTTCTTCTCAATGTCCAAGTGTCTCACTAAGTGCAATCCCAGCAGGGTTTCCCTGGCAACCCTACAGCTACCAATCTGACAGCTCTTCATTGACCCTCACACTACCTGACAACCTCTTCATTCTCTTCCCATCTTTCACAATCTGACCCATCTGACAAACCGCTGCCAATTTAGCTGCCTCAGGTCTGTTGTGAAAATGTCATCCTCCAGTCAGACTTCCAGAGGTTTCCCATCTTGTGTTGACAGCAACATGTCTTTGCGACCAACACTCTCTTTCACATGACATACCAAGCAGTTCTAAGCGCTAGCTAAACACAGCCTTGTTCCATCCTCCCTGGCTTCAGCTGCCTATCAAATATCACACGATTCAGCTCTTGACTCTAAAGTCACTCTTTCCATGAAATCCACCACAAACTCTGCTCGCAGAAGCAAATGTCTCTCCATTCTATGTAGCATGTTTCCTCCTCCACATTGCCTTTCCGTTGCTTTGCACATCTTTCTTTCCTAGAAATGAAATATGAGGTTTGAGGAGCTTCTCGTGTTTATTGAAAAAATTGTTTTGATTACATTTTTAATTTATTTTTCATATACTTTGAGAATTTTATTGTAGTCATAGACTTCCTATATTCTGTACAATATGTATGTGTGCATGCATAAATGTATATTATGTATATTAAAAAGTTTCATGCTTTATAAAGACAAACAAGTGAGTCAATTTTGAAGAATTTTTAAGTGAGCCAGTATAAAATATGAGCAGAGAAGCCCTTCTTAAAATAGTGCATTGAGCCCCTCAACTGAAGAATAGATAAGGAAAATGTGGTACATTTACACAGCAGAAAAAAATGACATCTTTAAATTAGCAGGCAATTTAAAGGGATGGATCTAGAAAATATCATATTGAGTGATGTAACCCAGACCCAGAAAGACAACTATCATATGTACTCACTCATAAATGGCTTTTAGACATAAAGCATAAACAAAACAAAACTAAGCATCCTACAATTCACAATTCCAGGAAACCTAGACAACAAAGAGACAAAGAGGACCCTAAGAGAGACCTACATGGGATGTAGAAAAAGACAATATCTCCTGAGTAAATTGGGAGCATGGGGACCATGGGAGAGAGAAGGGAAAGGGAGGGGAGCAGAGAAAAATATATAGCTCAATAAAAACAATTTAAAAATAGTACATTGATTTTAGCCATTTTGACAGATGTAAGATGGTATCTCAAAGTTGTTTTGATTTGCATTTCCCTGATTGCTACGTTGAACGTGACCTTAAGTGTCTTTTGGCCATTAGAACTTCTGTTGAGAATTCTCTGTTCAG
>LOJH01057899.1:0-11486 GCA_001685095.1 Ellobius talpinus | reverse complement strand
ACCTTGGGCTTTCCACAGGGCAGGGAACCCTGACTGCTCTTTGGACTGGAAAGGGAGGAAAAGGGGATATGGGGGAGGGGGAGAAAACAAGAATGAAGGATAGGCAAAAAATCATATTTAAATAAGACCTAGAATAAATGTTCAACATTAGAAATATATGTGATATTCTGTTGTTTTCCTTGGTCATGAAGATCCTGCTGTTTTCGATCTGTACGTTTGTCTCCTTCACACGTTCCAATAGTTCATAGATTCGATGGAGGTTGGAGTGGGTGATCTCACAGCCCTGATTCTGGGCCTGGGTGGTAGCTGTGTTGGTCAGTTCATAGCTTTCCCTCATTGTCACCACCCAGATGAACTGTCCAGTACTTCCTAGGCTTGCTCACTCAATGCAGCTTGCAGCAAGGAACAGAGCTGGTCCTGCTCCAGGGTCCTCTAGTATGGGACTCCCTCACTAATATCTCCAGGGTCAGCTCTACTTTTTTTCCCAGGCAAGGTGCAAATTGCTCTCCTAATTGCTGTAGCGGGCATAAGAGGGGCAGGGGTGGAGGTGGGATCAGCTCTCCTGTGTGCTGTAACTGTTGTAGGGCAGGGCAAGTATCCCCAGTATAGCAGAAACCAGATGCCTTGAGCCAGACCAGTCTCCTGTGGCCATGAACAAGAGCCCGAGTGGACAAAAGGGTGAAAACTCTGTCTCAGTGGGCCACAAAACAGCTTTCACAAAAAGAATCTTTTGTGTTTTTGTTTATATTTTTGTTTTGATTGGTTGGTTTGGTTTTGGGTTTTTCTTTTAAATTTGGATTTGATTTTGAGGGGAGGTTGCAAGGGCAGTGAGTAGATGGGAAGAGGGGGTGCAATAAGTGGGGTCAGAATGCATGATGTGAAGTCCACAAATAATTAATAAAAGTTAATAAAAAGAGAGAAATATATTTGAGAGCATAATCTTAAGAAGAAGAATGTACGTAATCCCAGTATTTCAGAGGAACAGGAAAGATCTCAAATACAAGACCACTTTGGGCTATGTAGAAAATGGTATAAAAAAAAATAATTATATAAAATTTGAGGAAAACCATAAAATTGGTTAAAAAAGACGAAAATACAGAAAAGTCAACTGTTAAGTTGTTAAATTGTCTGAATAAACTACTCACCAATAAGAAAGAATGAGTTAATTTACATGCAGCAGATTTTAAATAAATGTGGTGAGTGAAAGTACCTGGCTGAAAAATCATCTACAGCAGCTCTGCATTCACACCTGATTAAGACAGAGCACAGGGCTGCATCTGTACTTGGTGGTGGCTCCTCATTTACACCTGCTCCTAGACAGAGTACAAAACTTTGTCTCTACTAGGTAGTGGCTCCTGGGAAGAGGCAGGGCTGGTAGGAAGTGCCTCTGAGGAAGGATGACAGGGGACTTAAGTGGATTTGGGAAGTGATGTGTATGTTCATTATACTGATGATACTGAGTTTCAAGGGTGAACATCTGTAAAATTTGTCAAATTATGTAATTTATGTAGAATGTATTTTATATCATTTATATAAAATATGATTCATAATTAAATTGTATTTAACATAGAAAAATAAAATGCTGCAAACCCTAGTAATAATCAGTATACTTATCCATTTGTAGAATATACTTTCCCTTTCCATTACTTACATAAAATATGCCTTGATTTCCTACCCTTCAAACCTCCCATATACTTTCCCTTGCTTGCTCTCAAATTAGGAGCCTCTTTTTCATATATATATATATATATATATATATATATATATAGTGTGTGTGTATGTGTGTGCATGTGTGTGTATGTGTGTGTCTATAGAGAGAGAGAAAGAGAAAGCAGATTTATTTCAGAATTTCTGTGTGTGTGTGTTTCTAAGTACAACCTGCTCAGTCTATGTAATATTACTTGTATGTACAAGTTTTCAGGACTGATGATTTTGTATTGGATATCAGTTGGTATGTGGCCCTCTCTCAGTATTCCTTACTCACCTGTAGTCCTTTGTCTAGGGTTGAAACCTCACCCTTTTGCCCTTTTCCATGTTAGTGTGTCTATTGGCCACCCTTGTTTAGATTGTTAGGGTGAGACCTCCTGACACTCATAGTGGACTCAGGCTAGCAGGGAACTTCCCATTCCTTTGTCTTTTGCAATCTTCCAACTCCATTTCCAGAACAATCCCTAACTTCAGGTGCAGGAGTTATGTTGTGTCAATTGGGATTGGGCTCCAAAACTGTACAATTTGGTCAGCTGTGGTTGTCTGTAATGCCCTCTGTTTGCTGCAAAAGAAAGTTTCCTTGGTGAGGAGTGAAGTCTACACTTGTCTGTGGGTATAAGAATAAATATTTAGAATGCAATTATAGATGTTACTAATTTAGTAAAACAGTGATTGTTGCTGTACTATGCCAACAAATGCTGGTTTAGCAAAATGGCAAGATCTATGACTTCACCAGCCCTGGATAACTTGCTAATTTGATAGTACCAGGCCATGGTTTCCCTCTTCTATTTTCCTTTCATATAAAGTAGATTCTATTATCATGCATTATCCTGGTTATAGTTTCCCCTCCTCTACTCCTCTCAGCTCCTCTCCATTTCTCTTCCACTCTAGATCCACCCCCTTTCTGTCTTTCATTATAAATTAATAGACTTCTAAGAGATAGCAACCAAACATGGAAAAATAAAGTAAAATAAGATAAAGAAAAATCCATTAAAACAAAGTTGGACATGGCAACATAACAGGAGGGAAAGAGTCCCTAGGGTAGGCACAAGAACTGGAGATCCCCTCATTCTCGCATTCAGGAGTCCCAAAAAAAATGCTAAACTAAAAGCTGCAATGCACAGATCGAGGATCTAGTCCTGACCCATGCAGGCTTGTGCTTGCTGCATCAGTGAGTTCATATGTTCTTTGCTTAATTAACTCAGAGGGCAATGTTCAACCATGTTCATTGCTGCTATATTCATAATAGTCAAAAACTGGAAAAAGCTAGATGCCCCTCAACAGAAGAATGAATAAATAAAATAAAGTACATTTATACAATGGAGTATTACTCAGCTGTGTCATGATGAAATTTGCAGGCAAATGGGTGGAACTAGAAATAAAAACAAAAACAAACAAACAAACAAAACCAGCCTGAGTGAGGTAACTAAGAACCAAAAGAAAAATACGCTGTGTGTTCACTTATAAGTGGATATTAGTTGTTAAATAAATGATAACCACACTAAAATTAGCAGACCAGGAGATGTTATGTAGAAGGTGGTTCAGGGTGGGGAGCACATGGATCTCCCTGAGAGGGGGAAATAGAATAGATTTTATTGGTAGACTTAGAGCAGATGGGATTAGAAGGATCAGGTAAGGAGGGGGAAGAGGGATAGGGTAGAGGGAGAGAATGTGGGAGCGACAGCTGGAACTGAAGGGCATTTGAGGAAACCTAGTACAATGGAAACCTATCACAATGGAAATTATATAAAATATATAATGATTCTAATGAGATCTAATAATGGGAAATATTGAGTCTGAACTGGCCATCTTTTGTCACCAAATACAGCTTTTATAAGTGGGACTGGGTTTGAATTGTTGACCAAAGGGGTATCATGGAAATCTCCAAACAACCCAGACTGCTGATAAGACAATGGATAGCTCTTTGCAAGCTGATAACGGGGCCCCATTACTGTGGATAGCACCCACATAATTCACTGAACATGAAGAATTTGAGCTGGTTCCTACATGGAGCTTTTACCCCTGTATTCTAGGGTCTTTGGTGCAAGAAGGTACTTTTCAGTCTACCAAAGGAGAAACATAAACACCAATCCAGCCACAAAACATTTAACCTGCCATCTGTCCTGCCTGCAAAATATGCAATGATGATGCAGAACTTGTACAAGTTGCCAAATGATATTTGATTTTACTTAAGACACAGCATGATACAAAACACAAACCCAATACTGCTAGGCTAACCAAGAACCAGGGAACAAATAACCAGGGACATGGAATAAAACCAAAGTTACTGTTGTACAAATACTACAAAAAGTATTAATAAAATGACTCTTATTGCTATTCTGCTAATCTCATAGTTCAGTGCCTTATTCAGTCATCAGAGAAGCTTCTTCCAGCAGCAGATAGGAACAAATGTAGAGGCTTAAAGCCAGATATTACATGGAAAGAGAGTCTAAGTGGGATGTCTCTTCTCCCTTCAGAGTTCAGGGTATCCAGAAGGAGAGGAGGCAGAAAGAATACAAGAGCCAGAGAGGATGGGGAACAAGTTCCCTCTTGTTGAGCAGAGCTTGTTTGATTAGAGAGCTGTTGATTACTGCCAAGATATGCATGCCACTATCTGACCCAGGGTTGCCAAGCCAGGCAGGACATCATCATGGTTCATAGGCAACATAGCTGCTAGACCTATTGGTTGCTCCCTTCCCATGGAACCTTACTTTATACCTTCTGGTACCAGGCACGGTTGCCCTCAGGGAGGAGGCTTTCAGGTCAGTTTCAGCCCAGGGACCTCTGAGCCCTATGTCTGAAGTGCATGGTGGCTTCAGCAATAAGTATTTGCCTTCAACCTCTGGGTCACAAACAAGGGCAATAGCAGGACACAAATGGGGTGCCTTTGAAGAACTGTGTATGGCATAATACAACCTAAAATTGAAATATGAGAATTACCAGAAATTACTAGAATTACTAGTACCATACAATCAAAAGGAGACAAAGTAGATGAAAAATATTTCTAAAAGGACATGCACAATCATTTATCAGGAACAGTATTGTCTATAGCCAATACACTAGATTTCAATAAATTAGCATGTATTATAGATATCAAAAGAAATGTTTCCATTAATCACATTAATTTTTCTCATGTGATAGTGGGCAATTTGTTTGCTCCAAGATAAGTGTTGATCAATGGTGACGACAATGTTTGTGAGCTAATATACCACCTAACAATAAACAGTCAGCCAAACAAAGAAGTGCCTAAATCCAAAAAGAACACCAGTTTAAGTTCCCCTGGTAGGAACATTAATACGACAGTGTATAAACAGTGCTGTGAATGGATACCTCCAGGGGTGCTTCATCTGTGGCAGGTACCACATCAGGTGCAGGGGTCATTAAAGCCACACTGCTGAAAGGAGAAGCCCTGAAGTTAGGGTTCAGTATTCAGAACAGAGAGAAGAAAGCTCAGTGTGGTGCATTAGCTCATGGCAGGAATTGGGATTCAGGGTGTCCCAAGAAATGTGAGGTTTCTCCTTCACCTTAAGCCTGAGCATTTGTCAAAAAGAAAAAAAATGGAGGTGGAGGGAGAGAGAGAAAGAAGGCTGGGTATGGAAGAAGAAGATGAAGAGATAAGAAATGGTTAAACTAATGTTTTGACCACAAGAATTGGCTATTTATTTATTTATTTGTTTGTTTGTTTAATTATTAATTTATTTTCTGTATATTTTAAAATAAGCAAAAACAAAGATTAATGAGTAAGAAAGAGACTATTTTGAAGATTAATATCTAGTACTTAGTTCAAAATTGCCCAGGGATGGTAACAGGAAAATGAATAACAGATAAGGACATCAAGAATTCTACCTATGATAATAAGTGGATGGAAATGCCATTCAATAAGATGACAGTAGGCTTTAGAAGAATAGGCTGATTGTCAAAGTACACCTGAGTTTGGTTTTAGATGTGTTAATTTGCATATTTCCTGGATAAATACAAAAATATAAAAAATAGACACATAGTTTGTAACACAACTTTGAATTTTGAGTTACTGAGGTAGATTTCTAACTCAAAGTTTTAAGACTGTCAGCTGAACCCCTTAAACTGAAAGAATTATAAGCAGAGTGTATGCAGTCAGACTCTACATAAGCACATTGAGAAATGTGTTGCTAGGCGATGTTGGCATTGTGCCAACATATATGTAAACATACTAAAGTGATGTAAGTCAATCATTTCAAGTCACCTCTTATGTAATCTAGAGACATGACATATATGAACTACATGTATTTGGCTGAAGGTTTAACGTGGCATACTCTTTTATAGAAAACTTTGTATAGTTAGGATAAAACTCTAAAATAGTGATTTAAAGGTATAATGTATAAATACTTAAACTAGACATGCAGTCAATATTTTGTTGTTATAGTATTATGCTATTTATGTAATTTTATTGCCATATTTATATATATATATGGACACACAGTTATTTCTGAAACCATCTCCAAACATACATGAGCAGTGCATTGCATGGTGATGTCACAATGGCTATGGTATCTCTAGGTGGTAGGAATTACCATAAATCACTCGGTACCCAAATAACTTTTACCTTCCTTTACTCCTCGTTTAATTGTCCAGGCAAACAAATATGTGGCTGATGCATTGAGACATGATGTTACAATAGATGTAATGTGTAATGTCTGATATTATCTTTTTTTATTTTTTTGCATTACTTTGTTTTTTGATTCTTTTTTATTTATTTATTAGATTTTTTGATATTATCTTTAAATGCCATAACTATCTAGAGAGTCAATCATTAAGCAAAACATTATTATACAGAGTACAAGAGTGTGTATGTATGTGTGTATATACATATAATTATATATGTGCATACACATATAATTTATATATACATACTGGGTGTTCATTTCATAATTAGATATTAAAGTATTTTGCACATATTCACTTATTGAACTATTACAGTAGCTCTATGAGCTAGGTATTACATTATTTTATTACATATAGGAAAATAGATTCATAAATTTATGACAGCTCAGCATTCAGGCTATAGCTGCTTTTAGTCATATTTATAGTGCAAATCATGAACAAGAGACAAAGTGGAAATAATTTTAAAAATGAGTAAGTTTATTTAAAAAAAGCCATATAAAGTTGGGGCTGAGGAGAGTAGGGTTACTGAAGAGATGAGCCAAGTTCTTTGCTTCAGGATGACAGGAGAAATGGTTCCTGAGTATCTCAGAGCTGGCTAGATTCTGCTATTCTAGGTACAAGTTTATACGTCTTCAATCATTTGAAAGTATTTTCCTTTAGTAGATAGCCATGTGTGCTGGGAGAGTAGCAAAGTGTGTCTCTTTGGACAGTAGTCTAGATACTCAGAGGTTGCTTCAACTTCAGTCCAAGGATGCTGCAGGAACTTTTGGCATTGTCTCAGCAATGCTGACTTGGAAAATCATTCAGAATGCAGGAGTTACAGTGGTAAGGGCTACCACCTAGTTTCAGAGGTGGAACTTAGAGGCTAAGCAATGCTTGACATGGCAAGGACCCCTACAGGCAGCCTGTGAAAGGGCAATTGAAGAATGTGTATTCACCAATTGATTAGGAGAAGGTGTTTGATCAATTGATGTTAGAGATGTGTAGCAGTAGGCTTTTCTCTGTCTTGCCCAGACCCACTGGCCTGGTTTCTCTCCCATCCACTGGTCTCCACAAGGGCTTATAGAATAATCCATCACTCAGAAGCTAATATTAATATAATTGCTTGGCTGTTGGCTTAGTCTATTACGGGCCATCTCTCACTCATAAATTAACACATTTCTAATAATCTGCACATTGCCATGGCATTACCTTAGATGCTCTGTCATCCTGTTCTTTGGGTGGTTTGCTGGCATCTCTCTCAACTGTGCCTTCTTTCTTTCTCATTTCTGCTTGGATTTCCAGCCTAGCTATATTCTATCCTGCCATAGGTGAAACCAGGATTTTATTAACCAATGGGAGGAATACATATTCACTGCATACAGAAGGATACTCAAAAACAGAGATGATGGGAAAATTGTGGGCACCAATGGGATTCAAAACAAAAGAAATACCATGTGGGGGTGTGGGTTACAGTCAGCAAAGTCATACAAAAAAAATACTATCCAAGCTTTTTGGAGGTCATAGCATACCAGTGTGTGCCCCACACAATGAAAATAGAGCTCTGGTATGTAATTTTTCCCTGCTGGATTTCAATTTTGCTTTAGGCTGATCCTGTGTTAACATTAGCATTCTATGTCTACATTTTGTAATGTGAATATTACTCTCTACCATTGTGTAAGAGTATGTAACTTTCTTCTTATTTTACTATTTAAAAAATGATGAAGGAAGTCTTAATTCTCCATCCGATAGATCATACTGTAGTACATATTCCGTCACAGCCAGGGAGAAGCCTGGGCATCAACACATAGGATCAAGAGAAGTTCCCAGAATCCTTAAAGTAGTGCTTGCATAAGGAGAAATGAATTATTGGGTGTGAGATTCAGGGGGAACTGGCAACAAGATGGCAAGGGGCCTAAGCCTACCTTTCAAGATTGAGGGTGAGCTTAAGGTGAGTAAGATACAAGTCTAATTTCTATGTTATCTGCACTTGTGTAACTCTCTGGGTCAACAACCAGAGAAAACGCTATGATAGACCAATGTAACTTTGAAGGTTAAAGGGTCTGAGTCAGCATGGTAGGTGCAGTAGGCTAGCCTGATGGACTTGCAGAGACAAATTCACAGTTCATACTTGGAAATACAAAATCACTGGGCACTCTCAGATGTTCAGAAAACAGCAGAGATGCTTCTTTCAGGGAACTTTGATCTTATGTGTAACTGATGGAAACTTTCTCATCTCACTTTGGATTTTCTCTCAGAAAATGACAGCAAAAATCTGCAGTTGGTAGCCGAGGGGCAAGGAAGGAACTCCCAGAACCAATCCTATCAATGAATCTACTCAGCTCTTATAAACCGATGTCATCACAAATCAACCAGGTCTGTGGCCATCACCTGCTTGCTTTCTATCGAAGTTAATAAGAGACAGGCAAGAAAAGAAGTGGCAGATGTGAAGGGATGGAGTTTGTGTCCCTGTCTGTCAGCTGTCCTGAGCGATTCTAGTCTCTGCCTCCCACAAAGAGCTACAGGAATGCCTTCGCTTGTCACTCATCATATTTGCTTTGGAAAGAACAGAACCATTTTGCATAATGTATGGGTTCTTCCTAAATTATAAATACACTGTGACTGCAGGTTTTCCCATTACTTCTGTGTATACCTTAATATCTGCTTTAAAATTGTCTTTTCAGAGACAGAAAGATGAAAGGCTAATTAGATATGGCAAGATCAGAAGTCAGAGTCAGGGACCAACCATGTGTCTTGGCCAGTTTCCAAGGTACACGAGAGTAGTCTACCCAGTTAGGTTTTGCCACAGCCCCCAGGCTTCATCTTATGATTTACTTTCTTCCTAAATGGCTTGACATGAGTTTTGTGCATTTCTGGAACCATCTCTGAATTATCCCTGTAGGGAAAACATTCTTGTGTTCTAGAGGGCTATCCAGGCCAAACACTACCATGGTACTCAGAAAGGATTTGTTTTGTTTTCAGAGGTTTCCTCTCCCAGGAGTCAACTTTCTAAAAGTTTCTTCAATTGGTTTGCCTGTTCACTTAAAGAAAAAATTTCTTTCTTTAAGTAGTATTAGATCATATCTGAGATCAAATATAAAGAAGCAAAAATTTTGAAGATTTGTTTGAAAATTTGTGTGCATATGTGTGCATGTGTTTGTGTGTATGCATGTACACATGCCTGCAGAATCCATGAAATGAAATCAGATCCTCTAGAGCTGGAGTTATAGGGTGTTGAGTGGGAGCTGGGAACCAAACTCTGATCTTAGGCGAAAGCAGCAAGAGCTCATAAAGTACTGAGCCATTCCTACATTACCAAGAAGCAAACATTTTTAATATAGCTCACCTTAATTTGCTCCAAAAATGCTGAGATAAAAAAATACTAAATTACAGATAGTTTTGTATATATTTATTATGTATTATATATAATATAATATGTTAAATATATACTTACATATATAAAAGCTATCTGTAATTTGTGTATATACTAAGTTGCAGATATATATATGTACACTAAGTTATACATTATATGTGTGTATGCTAAATTACACATATATACAATTACAATATATACAAATTACATATATGTGTGTTTGTCTATACAAAATTACATATATATGTTTGTGTATATAATATATATGTGTAATTTGGTATACATACATACATACATATGGTTCATGGCAATTTGTATTGTCTAACTCAGTGGTTCTCAACCTTCATAAAGCTGCAATGCTTTAGTATAGTTCCTCATGTTGTAGTGACCCCTCAACCATAAAATTATTTTCATTGTTACTTCATAACTGCAATTTTGCTACTGTTATAAATCTAAATGTAAATATCTAACTTGCAGTATCCCTAATATGCCACTCACAAAGGGATCCCAACCCATAGGGTGGGAACTGCTGGTCTAACAGAAACATAAGACTTCATTTCCAACACCCATCAGATAAATAGTTTTTCCAAGCATCATGAATTTCTTATTTTTAATGTTTATTTTTATTTATTTACTTTACATTCCAACCACAGTTTTCCCTCCCTCCTCTCTTTCCAGTCCCTACCTCAACTTCCCTTCTGCCTGCCCATATACAGTTTTCCTCCATTTCTGTTCAGAAAAGGCCTCCCATGGATATCACCAAAATATGGCTTATCGAGTTGTAGTAAGACTCAGCATCTTGCCTTGAATTAAAGTTGGGTAAGGACACCCAGTATGAGGAATAGGGTCCCAAAAGTCAGTAAAAGACTCAGAGACACTCCTTGCTTCCACTGTCAGGAGTCCTCCAAGAAAACCAAGCTACATAGCACAGAGAGGGCCTAGGTCAGTCCCATGCAAGCTCCCTGGTTGTCAGTTCAGTCTGTAAGTTCCTATGAACCAGGTTAGTTGATCCTATGTGTTTTCTTGTGGTATATTTGATCCCTCTGGCCCCTATAATCCTTCCTCCAGAAAGAATCCCAGAGTTTTTCCTAATGTTAGACTGTGGGTTTCTGCATCTGTTTCCATCAGTTGCTGGATGAAGTCTCTGATAACAACTGGACTGGGCATGAAGTTGAGTACAGCAGAACATTATCAGGCATTAATATATTGTCATTTCCCCCACTACTTATGTTTGGTTCTATCTTAAGTCTCCAGGCCATCTAGAGTCTCTGGGTTCTGGCACTCCAGGAAGCGTCAGGAGAGAACTAACTATCCGGACATGGGTCTCAGGCTGATCCAGTCATTTGTTGGCCACTCCCACAATCTCTGTGCCACCCTTACCCCTTACCAGTCTTCCCAACACATCACATAGGCAGGACAGACCATAGGTCAAAGGTTATGTGGCTGGATTGCTGTCCCTATCCCTCCTATGAAAGTGTTGCCTGGTCACAGGAGATGAACAGTTAAGATTACATATCCACAATTGCTGGGAGCCATAGCTGCAGATCCAATCAACGCAGATTTCTACGAGTTTGCCTTGAATCAGGTTTCTATCTAACCCTGACACACACCCCTTTTCCAGTTGACTCTTTCATATCCCCCAACCCTCATGTTCTTATCCCCACTGGTGCCCAGTTCACCCACTGTTGTGATAAGGGAGCAGGCCTGCTTTTCGTCCCGCCCGGCTCCCGTACAGCTAGCTTAACACCCGAAATAACAACACACAAACTGTATTCATTTAAGCACT
>LOJH01057898.1:0-11486 GCA_001685095.1 Ellobius talpinus | reverse complement strand
AGAATATTGTATACATAATAAATAAATAAATAAATAAATATTTTTTTTTAAAAAAATGAGGTCTCATAGTATCCTAGGTGGGCTTCAAACTTGCTGTGTAACCAAGGATGACCTTGAATTTCTGTTCTGAGTGCCAGGATTACATGTGTGTGTCACCATGCCTATCTATCCCCTTATTAAAGTACAATTGAAATCCCACTACATTTCCCCTTTTTATCTAAAATAAAAAAAAGCTGTAACCAATATTAGAAAACTATATACAATAAGTACAATGACTATGTAAAATATATACAGGCAATAAATATATCAACAATGTCTAGTCAATTTGCATTTGTCAAATTCAGAGTAAATATTTCATACCTATCCTATCTTGGTGAATTCAAAGTTTTTTTTAACATAATTTTCTTCTATCATTACTTGCTTTCTGCGTCTGATAAACTATAACTACAACTATCTAATCTTCAACTCCCTCAGTGACCTAAGAAGGAAATAATACTAACTGACTAAACAGGAAGAGCAAGCAAGCAACTTCCAAAGAGATGTGAGTAATGACAGAAACAGTTGACTTCCTGGACAGTTACCTAAAGTTCCTCTGCAACATTGGGGCATCCATCTTTGGCCTATAGACTCAGCATATCCAACAGACTTTTCTGTGAAGCAGGATATTTTATAACCTGCTTGTCTAATTAGGACACTATACTGTCAGCAGTTGAGGCAGGGACATTTTCTTGCCTAGTGGCTTACTTTTCCCACAAAGAAAGTAAACTCTATGTGGCGTTTCTTTGAAGTCCATTATCTTCTCTGAAGTAGATTGATGCTACCAGGAGCAGACATGTCTCATTGTCATAAAAAAGAAACACCTAGGTTATTAAAACATCTTAAATGCCATATTCTGTATATCTCTGAAGTGTTTGAAGATGACCTGTCTATCTAAAATATATCTTTGTTTGACCTTGAAAACATACCTAATGTGACTACAAATTTGATATTAGGTGATTAACTTCTAATCTATATTTCCTTATTATCCTAAACAGTTGGTAATAATTTTCAGGGACTAGAAATTTGCATTACATTGTTAAATGAGCTGTATAGGTGCAATACCTTGNATTAAAACATCTTAAATGCCATATTCTGTATATCTCTGAAGTGTTTGAAGATGACCTGTCTATCTAAAATATATCTTTGTTTGACCTTGAAAACATACCTAATGTGACTACAAATTTGATATTAGGTGATTAACTTCTAATCTATATTTCCTTATTATCCTAAACAGTTGGTAATAATTTTCAGGGACTAGAAATTTGCATTACATTGTTAAATGAGCTGTATAGGTGCAATACCTTGAATAAGATTAGAAATGTATGTACAGTATGTTTTAACAAAATTAATACCAATATATAAAATTTGTATACTATATACAAAAGTCCAATCCAATATAAAACAGTTAAAAGTAGTAATTGCTTTTTAAAAGTAGATTCAATAATCTGCCTTTTTATCTTATATATCCTCCCTTTTTCTTTTCAGAGTAGATTCAACAATCTGCCCTTCTATCATATCTATAATATCCATAATCCATTACATAACCAAAAACCACCCACCCCACTTTTTGGGAATGTGGGCATCATAATCTTAAATTTACTTCCTGTTGTCTGGAGGTGATGATATCTTTAGGGGATTCTGAAAGAAAAACTTGGGTTAATTATCAAGTCCTGGGAGAGGTAGCTGTGCCATTCAGTCTTTGCATCATGGGAAAGTGCAGGGCTGTCTCAAGTCCTGGCTAGAGTAGTCTGTGAGACTGGATCCTCTCAGCTAGCTACCTTGAGATTGTTCTGAGCAGTTTGTAGTCCAAAGCTGATCTTTAAGTGGTGCTGTCATCTGAATGGTATCATATGAACCAGGTGGAATCATTGTTGTGTAATCATCTTCTTCCTGGAGACATCAAAGATTACTGTAGGAATCTTTATTGTTCACTGTGGAAAACTTATTATTTATATCAAAACAGAAAGTTTGAATTTCAATAGACATATATTCAAAGAAAAGTACCATAGAGATGAAAAAGTATGGGGGAAAAGTAGAATTTTTGAAAGCAGAGTTTTGATAACCTTAGTCCCTAGATTTTTATTTTCCTCTGTCCTACACCAGGTACCTCCTGATATGAGACAGAAACTCTGAATTTTTCTTTTAACAGCATGCTGGATGTAGAGAAGGACAGCCACCATCCAACTCCAAAGCCAGCTTTGATTTTTAAGTGAGTTGTGACTACCACTATACTGAGAAGTAGGGAAATATGTATGTTTAGGCAGTGAAATTTTACCCTGCAGAAGATATTGGTATCATAAATCAGATTTCTGTTTGCTTGGTGATTCTTTCTGTATAGTTATCTTTTCTTCTTTAGGCATCTAGATGTCCAGGGTCTCTTGACTTTTCAAAGATGGGTATTTTCCTGCAAAGACAAAAACATAGTCCTGCCCCAACCCTTATGGGGTTTCCTTATAACCTGTAGGATTTGTGCAGGTATACCCATGATGGCCATAACTTCTAGTAAATGTGTGATTACTGAATCAGCCTTTTTTGAACTCAAGGCAGTTGCCCATTGAAAACCTGAATAGGTATCAATGTGTGGTGTACATATTTTAGTTTTCCAAATTCTACAAAATGGAACACATCCATCTGCCAGATTTCATTCCTTTGAGTATCCTTTGGGTTACTTCCTCAAGGTAGTGGTGTTTGGTTATATAAAGAACAAATAAGACATCTCCTTATAATCTCCTTGGTTTGTTGCCATGTAATAGAAAAGTCATTTTCTAAACCTTTGCTATTGACATGATGTTTTTTGAGGCCTTCACGTTTCTAATCAATAATTGATCAATTTCTGTATTACATTGTACCTGGCAGACCTGTTTGGGATCAGATGTATGTTATGTATATGGGATGATGTCTCTTCCTGATTATATCTTGAACCTGAATAAATAATGAAGTCAATTCTGTATCGTCGGGTATAAATTCACTGATTTCAATATGCAAAACAACTTTTTCTGCATATTGCGAATTAGTAACTATGTTGAGAGGTTCTTTAAAATCCCTTAGTACCATGAGAATAGCATATAATTCTGACTTTTGGACAGAATCATAAGGCCTCTGTTCCACTTTACTTAAATCTTCAGATTTGTAACCTGCCCTTCCTGATTTATTTTTATCAGTATAGAATATAAGGGCTCCAGTTATTGGTGTGTCTCATACAATGTGAGGAAAGATCCAATTAGCTCTCTTTATAAGTCTAATTCTATCACTTTGGAATAGTTGTTTTAATCTCTTCAAAAAACTGTTTTGGGATTTACCTATGCTGATAAATGAAACTAGAGTTCCTTGTTCTTCCTTTATATGAATATTTCATGATTTGTCCTCTCTCTCTCTCTCTCTCTCTCTCTCTTTCTTTCATCCATCCTGTTGGAAATAATATTGCTCTGAGTCTTGTTGAATCTTGTTGTGTATTCTGCTTTTGGTAGGCTTTAAATTTTTCCTTCAGCACAGAGGAGAAAAGCATTTAGTCATTGTGAACCCCTATTAAGTATCTTAACACACTCCTACCTGTCCATATTTAATTACATGTATCTATAATTCATTTACATACTGACAAGATAATTTCACAGCTGGATGTTTTGAGTTAAAATTCATTTTCTATTATGTAAATGACATGTATGAAACTTCTGATTTATTTTTCTCCAGTTTCAGTCACATCTTGGAGCAGTGAGTAAATTACTGAAATCAGTCAGGAGACCAAGTGTCAAGCTCCATTTGTTAATATTTATTATTATTATTTATTAGAAAACTCTAATGTCTGCTGCCTAAAGACTTTCCAAATGGTTTAAGACAGCAACAGTACACAGTCCTCCAGGATCCTGTAGGCTAATGGTTCTTTTCTTCTCATCTGCCTGCTGGCTAGACCAGCAGCCGCACTCACCTGAGTTTGCCTGGGTTGCCACACTGCCTCCGTGTAGCCTTTTTACCTCTCCCCCATGGCTCTCATCTTACAGGGCCTCTCTTCTGGGATCCTCCTTTCTATTCTGGTATCCATGCCTTTCTCTGAATTGTGGGGGCATCTTTTCAGGGAGTGCCTGGAAGCCAAGAAGACAAATCCCGGGGTCAAGGACCTTACTTTCTAAGCTGTAAAACAAAAGCCAGAGTAATTTGCCTCATTTTGTATTTAGGTCCTGGGAGTCCCGAATAAGATAGTGTACCTGAAGCTTCTTACTGAATTACAAGACTCTTTTATCAAGGCTCTTTTACTTACACAAATCTGTCAGCTTACATTAAAGGGAAAAATCTATCAGCTTGTGCAAAACAAAAAAACACTTTTCATTAGAACCAGGGTTCTGAAACTGAAAGTGGATGTTTATGGGATTTCAGATCTCTTATCAATAGCGTTTCTCTTTGCATATCTCCTTCACCTGTTTCTCTTTGATTTTTTTTGGGGGGATGGAGGTCTTGTGTAGCCCAGGCTGGCCTCAAACTTCCTCTGTAGCCAAGGATGACCTTGAACTTTTGATCTTCCTGTCTCCCTCCTGAGAGATGAGATAGCCCCACCAAGTTCAGATAGTGCCGGGGATTGAACCTAGAGCGTCATGCATTTTAGGCAAGCACTCTGTCAACCAAACTCCAGCCCTAGACCCTATTTATATTTAAAAAAAGGGGGGGGTTCTGCTCAAAAGATGGTATTTTCTCTCATCCCTTAGGCCTACTCTGAGGTTCCCTATAGTCAGTGGAGACTGACCAGCGATCAAAACAGATTGATTCACACATCTAGAGAAGAAGCTTGGTCCAGCTTGGCCAAGGGCCTTCAAAGTCACCTAGTTAAAAGTGCATCACAGGACCACTTTCCTAGATAAAGGGTGCAGTCAGGGAAGCAGGGAGACCTAGGCAGACAACCCCAAGTCTCTTATCAGCCCTGGCCAAATTGAAGTTAATGCCTGCTGGCTTTTCTCCTTCGCACTGAAGGCATCCACGCCTGTGGTTGCCTTGTTTGTGTGTAGGCAGTACAGGACATTTGGAAGAGGGGGTTGGGAGGAGAGTGAACTGGGGAAAGAAAATATAAAAAGGGAGTCTCTTAATTGTCCTTATCGTGTCCTTGTCATGGTCACCTATCAGGTTTGGTTTTGAAAGAAAGGAACCAGGAGAGAAGCAAGTGGCGATGTCTGGGCCTCTGTTGCCCTCCTCCCCACAGCCTTGTGTGCTGCTCCTTCCCCAGCTCCTCGCCTTGGAAGAGCCATCCTTCAGTCCTCTTCCCTTCCCTCCTCTGTCCTTGAGGCCCCATCCCTCCTCTCCCATTGTGTAGCTGAAGTTTTTGCTCAGATTTAGACTGGCGGGAAGGAGTTGTGTTCCTGGTACATCAGAATTGAGCTGATACTTTGGGGGCATTTTCCCATGGGAGCATCTTATCATTTGGGGGTAGGAGATGCGGGGAATAAAACATCTGTACTTAAGCTCTCTTTCCCTCCTGCTTCCTCCTACTGATTCTCTACATATTAATGCATCCATTTTTCTTCTTGCCTAGCGTGATGGGAACATGATTTTCTTTGAACAGATGTCATTGTCAATCTAAAAATGGCGTGGGTGAGCTATGCTGCTACGATTGTCACTGAACTCTGGACTCTGAGGAATAGAACAGGCTCTTGTGACTTTTAGAACTATACTTGTTTGTAGGGCAGTCAGAGCAGAGTGTCACAGATTGAGGGAGGCTTTAAACACAGAATTTACTTTTCTTGTAATGCTAGAGATTACAGTGTGGGCAGGACTCATTTCTTCCGAGCTCTCTTTCCTTGGCTAATAGATGACTGCAATCCCTGCTTGGGCTTCCTTCCTTTGTGTCTTTGTGTGTTTAAATTTTCTTATAATAAAACTAGTTGTGGGGCTAGAGAGGTGGCTTAGCAGTTGAAAGCACATACTGCTTCTGCAGAGGACCTGAATTAGATTTCCAGTACCCGTGTCAGGTGGCTCACAACAGCCTACAACTCCAGCTCCAGGGAATGCAATATTTCTGACCTTTTGGGGCATTGGCATTCATTTGTACAGACACATACTCCACATAATTATGCATAACTAAAATAATAAATCTATAAAAATAATAAATAAAACCAGTTATACTGGATTAAAGCCTACCCTAATGAATTCATTATAATATAATTCCTCTTCAGAGGTTGTCTCCAAATATGTTCACATTCCAAGACCAAGACTTAAATATAAGAGATGGCCCAGCCCAGAGCAATAACCTAATGTTCCATTGAAACACTTGTTACAAAGCACTGGAGAGAATTCTCTCCAGTCCCAACAGTCTCTGTTGAGTGGTGGCATGTTTTCTGAATGTGACATGTTTTCTAAGCAGTGAGAAGGTAGACTAGATGACATGATGACCACCTTGGGTCAGGACTCTTGGTGATCCTCAGTTGCCAGATGCCTATGCCTCCAAAGCAGCCGGACTGGGTAAGTAAGTTCTGGGTCATAGAGATAGCACTGCGTAGAACTAATATTTCTCATTTCCTCCCTGCCTCTCTCCCTCTCTGCCTCCCTTTCTTCTCATTCTCTTCCTTGTTTGTATGTGTTGTGCTTGTGATTCTCTTGCCTTGGCCTCCTGCGTGCTGGGATTGTGTAGACACAAGCTACAATGTTCTGCGTGCTGGGAATGTGTAGGCATGTCCTGCCATGTCCACTTTGGTTAGATTCCTATTTGTTTTTCCTTTAAAAAACATAAGAGATAGCCTACTGCAGAACCACCTAATTTCTAAACATACTTTTGAAAAAAAGGGTAAACTTGGACTGTTTTTCTTAAGTTAATATTTACTAAAATTGTAGTGACATTAATTATAGTTACTAGAAACTCCACTGTGAGACTGAAAAAGTACTTAGTAGTAAAATATGAAAAAGTTTAAAGTATGTTCAGTTGTGCTTTTTTTCCCCTTTGGACAAGGTCTGATTATGCATCCTTGGGTGGCCTGGAACTTACTATATACTTCATGACTGAGTTCAGACTGGCTTTGAACTCATAGAGATCCACCTATTCCTGCCTCTTGAGGCCTGGGATCAAAGGTGTGTGCCATCAAACTCAGCTGTTCTCTCACTTTTATAGGGTCTACCAAAAGTTGTTCTGTTAGCCTTGGTGGTGAGAAAATATCTATGCAGAGCTGTTTGGTTTTCATTTGACTGTTCTTCCTCTGGTGTTTGCAGGCAAGTGTACCTTCAGGGTTTAATGTACCATTATGTCTGGTTTTGGGTTGATCAGTTGAGATTTCCTGTTGGGAGGAACAGAAAGTAGGAGGAAAGAAAATGTGTATGTGCTTGGCAAATTGAAGAAAAGTAAAGCACCATAAAAATATTTTTATTGGGGGTTGCAATGATGGCTCAGCCATTAAAAGTGCTTGCTGCTCTTGGAGAGAACTTGAATTCCCAGCACCCACATCAGGCAGCTCCTCACTGCTGTAACTCCTGCTCTAGGGGATTTGATGCCCTCTTCTGGCCTCCTAGTTCGCATAGAGCATACACTCACACAGATAGACAAACATACACTCACATGGAGAGACAAACATACACATCAGTAAAAATTTAAAAACAAGTCTTAAAAACAAAATATTTTTGTTCATGGTAGTGTCTAGGAGGAAATAAAAACTATAGTGAAATTCTTACTGTAATGATATGTTACTTTTCTTATTTATTTGTTTATTTATGTGTGTATTGATTTGTCTGCAGCCTTTCTGTATGGTAAGCTCCACAAGGACAGTGGCTGGAGTGCTGTGGTTTTACTGTGTTTGTCTCTATGCCTGCTCTGCTCATAGTAGGGGCTATTCCAAAACATTCAGTGAGTGCTTCTTGATTTAACAGATATTCATAGTGTGCCTACTGTGTGTCAATGACTGGAGTCCACACTGGAGGCTCTAGAATAAGCAAAACTCAAAACATTTAGGATAATAGACTTCAATTAATAGCGTATATCCATTACCTAGTCATACAGCTTTGTCCTTATAGACATAAGCTTCTGGAATATGGGTGCTATGTACCTGACTGGATGGAGTTGGGGTCCCAGGATGGAAGGCATCTTTGAGGAAGTAATGTATGACTTAATGTCAGAAAAATGAGTATGTAAGACTCGGCTAGTGGAGAAGGCAGTGGGAGGGTATGAGGCAGGGGAATGAGATCAGAGAAGGTGCATAGAGAGTTAGTAACTGCAAAAAATTGGTAGGATGGATGTTTCTATCATTTATTTTCTGTTTATTATCTGAGGTATAGTTATATCTTATTGAAAGTGTGAAAAGATTGCTTTAGGCTGAAGCTTTAAGATGGATCACAAAAGCTCTTCAAGCTAAAATACACTTCAAAGACCAAGAAGATAAGCTCAGTTAAGACAAGAATTATCTAAATATAAAAAGTACAAAGATTCATCAGCAAAGATATATATCCCATGAAATATCAGAAATAGATTGAAAATTGTCTTAATTTGACCAGTCTCTTTGTTTAGTAACTGAATGGATTACTCCTCGTAGTACTGAACAGTCACAAACAGAACTCACTCACGTTGTTCTCATTCATTAAAATAGTACTCAGCATCTGCTCTTCCCCGGTTTAGAAATGGTGGATATGTCTCAGTCGTTAAGATGGTAAACTATATTATGCATATGATTTTGGACTGTAGTCTTTATATGGAGGGCTTCCTTGCTATGGGACTAGTGACATAGCATTTAACATTGAATAAGTTGAGTGTCATTAGCATTGCTTCAGTACTTGCCTATAAAGCCGTTGAAAACCTCATTCTTAAGAGCATTAGAGCTCTCAGCTCCAGGGAAGCCTGGCTCTTAGGACAGCACTTTAGATAGTACTTGTCTTAGCCAGTGTTGTATTGCTGTGAAGAGACACCATGACCACAGCAGCTAAAGAAAGTGGGTTTTTGTTGCTTCATTTTGTTTTTTGAGATAGGATTTTTCTGTGTAAATTTGGAGCCTGTCCTGGTTGGCCTTGAACTCAGAGAGATCCCCCTGCCTCTGCTTCCTGAGTGCTGGGATTAAAGGCGTGCGCCACCACTGCCCAGCTAAAGAAAGTGTTTAATTGCATCTTGTTTACTATTTCAGAAGTTTACTCTGTTTCCATCATGGTAGGGGGCATGGCAGCAGGCAGGCATAATGCTGAAGAAGGAACTGAGAGTTCTTACATCTGGATGCACAAGCAGCAGGAAGAGAGAAACGCTGGGCTTGGCTTGGGCTTTTGAAACCCCAAAGCCCATGCTCAGTGACACACTTCTTCCAACAAGGTCACGCCTTCTTCAAAAAGACAATACTTCTAATCCCTTTCAATTATTACCACTCCCCAATGACCAAACATTCAAATATATGAACCTCTGGGGGCTATACTCCCCCCCCAGGTTTCTCTGTGTAGCTCTATCTGTCCTGGAACTTGCTTTGTAGACCAGGCTGACCTCAAACTCACAGAGATCCTCCTGCCTCTGCCTCCCAAGTGCTGGGATTAAAAGCATGTGCCACCATTGCTGAGCTGTGGGGACTATTCTTATTACAACCACCTCGATACTCTAATTTGGATGTGTTTCATGTCTGTGTACATTGTACCAAGTGGTAATAAATTCTTTATTGTCTGACAGTCGCATTATTACAATCATGTAGGAAAACTGGCTGTAATGGCCCATATCTGTGACCTCACCACTGGGGGAGAGGAGTGAGGAAGATCAGAAATTCAAGTTCATCTTCTACAAAGTTAAGTCTAGCTCAGTCAAGGCTGGTGTGGACTACATAAGACCTTGTCTCAAAAACAAAGAAACCAAATAATAATAATACCAACAAACTGAAAGTCTGGATAGAGATTGTGATGAAAGCTTCAAAACTATGAATTTATTGAGATCATTGAGCTGTGTATATACAAGCAGCTGGTTTTGTTTGTTGCTTGAGACTAGGTCTCACTATGTGTCCCTGGTTGGCCTGAAACTCTATATGTAGTTGAGGCTGGCATCAAACTTCCAGCAGCTGGGGTGCAGAGGCAGGAGGATCATGAGTTCAAGGCTAGCCTGTGCTACATAATGAGTTCCAGGCCAGTGGGGGCTACATAGAGACCTTGACTCAAAGCAAAACAATCCTTTCCCCTGTTGTTTGGGCGTTTGAACTAAATGGAAGTCAGAGGACAATCTGTGGGAGCTGGCACTTCCATTCTACCATGTGTGCCCTAGGGTATTGAACTCAGGTCATCAGGTTTGGTGGCAAGTACCTTCCTTTCCTTGTTGAGCCATCTCCTCAGACCCTGATTTATTTTAATTAAAAATAAAAAGCAAAGGCCGGGGTGGTGGTGCATGTCTTTAATTCTATCACCCAGGAGACAGAAGTAGGTAGATCTTTGAGTTAGAAGCCAGCCTAGTCTACATAGTAGGTTCCAAGACAGCCAGGGCCACATAGTGAGACCATTTCTCAAAAACAAGCAAACATCAGCAACAATAACAACTCAAGCACCTGTGGATATGACCCATTAGTTAAGGAGTACTTGGTTCTCTTCCGGGCAGTGGGGGTGCACATCTTTAATCCCAACACTCCAGAGGCAGAGACAGGTGGATCTCTCTGAGTTCGAGGCCAACCTGGTCTAAAGAGCAAATTGCAGGACAGGCTCCAAAGTTACACAGCGAGACCCCTTGAACTTCCCCTCCCCCCAGGGAAAAGTCTACTTGGTTCTCTTGGTTCAGTTCCCAGCACCCACGTGACAGCTCCTCAAGCACTGCGTGCACATGGTGCACAAAAGACGCACATGTGGGCAAGACACTCATACACATTTAAAAAGCTCTTTAAAAATGAAAACAGTAGGGCTGATGAGATGACTCAGCGAGTACACACACACACACAAAATACATACATACATACATACATACACACACACATACATACATACATACATACATAAACAAAACCAAACAAAAGTAGGACTGGGAATGTAGCTCAGTGGAGAGCATGTGCTTCGTTGGTATGCATATTGCCCTGGGTCCCACCTCTGACACAGTAAACAAAAACAAAAATCCAAACAACTAAATCTATTTTCATATTTCTAGGTGGTTACCCCTTATACTAAAGTTTCTTTAAAATATTTTTCTTAAATCTGTACTATTATTTATAGTATGACATATCTACAAAATGTAAATGATCTAAAATGTCGTTTAAATACAGATTTTTATATTCATTTTCTTATTCACAATAATCTCAGAATTATTTATTTCATCTACATGTAAGATTTTTACGAGGAAGTAGGTTTCCCATTAATTTTTAAAGAAGTTTGGGCCAGTAAGATAACACAGCAGGTAAAGACAGCTGCCTCCAAGCTCGGCGGCCTGAGTCCCATCTTCAGACCCACTTCAGGGAAGAAACAACTCTTATGTGTTGCCCTCTTCGTGTACACACACACACACACAATCAATCTATCTATCTATCTATCTATCTATCTATCTATCTATCTATCTATCT
>LOJH01057895.1:0-11221 GCA_001685095.1 Ellobius talpinus | reverse complement strand
AGCAAGTTTATTAGCATTTTATAATAATATTTTGTGTTCTTTACATCAATCCAGAGTCTCAAAGTAGTGTCTTCTGTCGCTAGTTAACTTGCTCAATTTCTTAGTCACTTCTCTTGGAGATTCCCTGTGATATAATATGTGGATTAATTCAGTTAGCCATTGCATTACTTTAAATATTAGTATTATCTATTTATAGCATCTAGACATCAATGGTTGTTTGTGTTCTCTATGTTAAACCAAGCTTTTTTGAAAGTATTAATGAAACCATGTTTTGTGAATACAACTTGTTTTATTCTTTTTGGTAGATGTATTATGTTTTACTTTGGAATGGCAAAATGCTTTAAACAGTTATCTGTGTTTAGAATATGGGATTGTTTTCTGATTTTTCTTTTCTGTGTTTGTTGATGTTGGTGTTGTGTTTTGATACAGGGTTGGAAGTACCTGAGGTTGAACTCAATCATGACTTCCACCTCCTTCTGCCTCTGCTTCTCCAATAATGGGGTTTAGAGGTATGTGTTTCTTACTTTTAACTATGTAAAACTCTTGCAATAGAGAATCAATTATAACAAAGCTGAAATATTTATATAAGTTAATTTTAAAGGGAAAGAATTAAAGTAAATACATGTTATGTAAATTACTGAATATTAGAGAACTTTGAAAATTTCTTGACAATTTAAAATCATGGGTTATTGATTTTATCTACCTACCCCTCCCAAAATGAAAGGTGCTACCAATCTTTTGATTAAATATTATATCATTAGCATTTTATTGAGATAATCTATACCAAATTATTATAGTGTAGAGAAAACTAAAGAATATAAAATGGAGTTTAGATTCAAATAGCAATTTATAACATATCAATGATAGGAAACTATAGTTCACTAATATGTAATAAATTTAATATGATGTATGCTTCTTTCCCATGGCTTGTTAGCACAAAAAATAGAAGGAAAACATAATTTTGTATTTAGAGATTCTTATAAAAAATAAGCCCTCTCAATTCTTTCATATAAATACATTTTTTTAAAGTTTTGCAAATATACATGCAGAAATGTTACAGCTATAGGACATATGCTGATAAAGAGAGTGGTACCTATTAAAAAATGGTTAGAAAACATAGTTAAAATACTTTGTTCTTTTAGAACAAGAGAAGAATAATGGAATTTGCATATCTCCTGGGTTCCATAGAAGCATGGCTGCCAATCCCAGTGGACCCTGAAATTTGGGCAAAAGTGCCACTCTCTGCTGTTTGTCAATAAACCTTTGGTCTATTTGTGCTTTGCAAGAAAATGTTCTTATAATACTATATTCAAGTAAAAAAGAACACTAGAAAGATTTAAGTTTCAGCAATTCTTTAACAAATATCTGAAAAGATAATTTCTTTTTTAATTAAAATTATTTATTTACCTATTTTACATTAAGCCACAGTTCCCCTTCCCTCCTTCCCCACATCTGCATTCTGTTCCCACTCCCCTACCCACTTCTCTTCTGTTTCTCATAGAACAGGGCAGGATTTCTTTGTTTTGTTGCCCTGGTTATATGACAGTTAAGTCCAAGAAAGGGATCTAAGAATAAGCTGCTTGTCAGGCACCTGATGAGCCTCAACTTTCAAACCTGTGTCACAGAAGGTACATGGGTGGCCAGTGGAAACTAACTACTACTGGCTGTATGGTGTATCTGAGTCTTTCCATAAGAGAGGGTGTGAGATCCAGGGTTTGACATGGAGAGTTGGCATGTAGGAACTGCTGTGCACAGAGCACACATGCTTGTATTCTTTCTGATTTCTGTTTTACTTGTGTGTTATATGTGTGGTGGCTTTGTATATTTGGCATTTAATCTTTAGAATTTCCATTATCTCCTTATGCCCCTTCAAATGTTAGTTTTCCTGCTTCACCTTATATTGTTTTATTTTATTTTCTTTTCCTTCTTAACATTCTAAACTCAGAGGAAAATCATTTAGCCTCCAAGTGCCTGCCTCCCAACTCAAGGCAATCTTTCGCATTGATTATGAAAGAACTGAAGATGCTTATATGCACCTGGGTGAAAAATGTCAGCTTGCAAAACTAGTGAAAATCTTAACATAGACAAAACATGCTCCAGGAATCAGGAACCTGGGCAATGCTTCTTGCTCTATTAGTTAGTTTGCAACGTAATATTTGGACTGTCCTTACTTTGCTCTGAAATTCAATTTCCACTTTCACTAAATCAAGAAAAATGCAGTTCTACTTCCTACTTCCTTGGGGTTTTGTACACTTTTTCAGTCCTTCATTTATATATTCTCTATTCAGTTATTGATTGAGTGCTGCTATTGCACACTATGCTATTGTAATAATCAAATAAAACCTAAATATATAAAATATTTAGAACTGAAAATCTAATGCATACTGTACTGTTTACAGGTAGTTGATTCTCACACTTGCACTTAAGCGGAAAGAGAATGGAGAATCAGATCTATAATAACCCAGTGTGATACTGTTCTGAGCTCCATTTACAGTGATTTTTTAACGTTTTTATTAAAAATCTTATTTCACATACCAAACTCAGTTTCCTCTCCTTTCTGTCCTCCTGCTCTCTCATCTTCTCCCTACCCAACCCCATTCACTTCTCAGAGAGTGTGAGGCCTCCCATGGGGAGTCAACAAAAGCTGTCACATAACTTGAGGCAGGACCAAGGCCCTTATTCCTCTATCTAGTCTGAGCAAGGTATTCCTCCATAGGGACTGGGATCCAAAGAGCAAGTTTGTGCACTAGAGATAAATACTGGTTCTACTCCCAGTGATCCCACAAACTACCCAAGACACAATTGTTGCCCACATTCTGAGGACATAGCTCAGTCTAACACAGGTTCCCCAGCTGTCAGTCTCAGTAGCTCAGGTCAGCTGTTTCTTTGGGTTTTTCCATCATAGTCTTGCTGATCTGTAATGAGGGATCAAGAAGATCAAGTTGGGTGAAGGACAGAGAGGGAGAGCAAGGACTGAGATATCTTGAAAGAGGGAGTCATTATGGGATTTGCAAGAAACCAGGCCAAAGGGAAATTCCCAGGAATCCACAATGATGACCCGAGCTAAGAATCTAAGCAATCATGGAGATAGTATCCAAAATGCCCTTCCCCTGTAAGCAGATTGATGACTACCTTAATTGTCATCATAGAACATTCATCCAGTAATGGATGGAAGCAGATTCAGAGAGATCCACAGCTCAGCACTGTGCCAAAGTGTTGGAATTCAGTCACAGAAAGAGAGGAGCAACATTCACCGTGATACTTATGGCATATAGTGGGTTTTAGGGTAGCTTTCTGTGGAAGAAATGAGTCAAGTTCTCAGAAATGGGTGCTGGGGAAGAGACATAGCATTTGATCCATTTATTTCCTTTATTTTTTTCCTGCCTTTCCACCTTGAACATCCTCGGACGCATCTACTTCTGGCAAATTCTCATCCAAATATCTTACAATGAGCAATAAAAAGATCCTCTCTCATCTCACTGTGAGTGTGTACCTTTGACAGTTGGTCCTGCTTAAAGGAAATAAAAATAACCAGGGTCTAATTAGATGGAATACAGCCAGTAGGCAGATTCTACTTTGTTCTGTCATTTGATAAAAGAAACCTCAAAGTGCTATCATGAAAATCTGTTATAATTGATCTTCATTACATACTGTGGTGCCAATAATGGTGTCAAAAGGCAAAATCAATCACTTCCATGTGTTTAGGCTATTTATCCTCCTCTTGTGTGTGAGTATTTTGAATAGAACTTTTATCTCTTTAAGATTGATTTTTTCATAAATAAAAACATAGTAAAATATTAAAATAATATTATTGCTTTGTAAAGACAGAAATATTGGTTACTACTAATCTGAATTGGAATATAAGTTTACTTTCTAGTTTTATCTAAATAAAAATGATTTTTATATAGAGAATGCTAATGATGTATTTTATAAATTCTTAAAATTAGAAGTTTAAAATGTGTTAGCTAAAACTTTAAAATGGTTTTAAGACAACTAGTCATATATAGAAATAGTATCATGACAACACACAGTTTTTAAATTTTTATTACTAGTTAGTACATATTACCTATCCCTGCAACATATATTTTATGTATCAAATAATAACAAACATTATCAGTCATAAAAGACAAAAAACATGATACTGAAGTAGACAATTGAATCACCAATTAAATTGACTAAATTTATCAAAAGCTGTTATTTCACTCACCTTGGAGAACACGTGTCACATTTGTGATTAAGATAAGAGTAAATATGAAATATTTGAGATAAATTTAATGAAATCTACTGTCATATTTATTGTCTTGGGTCAAGAATTAATGGACTCATGTGTAATAAAATGCACTTCTATTTTAAGGTCAGTTTATTTTCGTAATTGACACAGGGCAAAAGTACTACCTTTGCTAATACTGTATGTCTTTTCCTTGCCTTTCTGCCTCCACAGGTTGCTAAGTTAGTTATCTCCCTAGATTCAACTGTTCTTGATTCCAGATATGGACTAGACCTTTGATAGGTGCCAAAATAAAGAGGCAGAGCCTTATATGTAAGAGATATCTAGAAAAGAAGTTTGTCATTACCTCAAAGAATCTACACTTAATCATGTTGAGAAGAAATAGTGTCATGTAGCAGAGGAGGGACAATCTTAACACCTTGTTGAAATATGAATACCTGTTATAAGTTGCATTTGTTTGGGGAAGATGCATTGGAAATGTCAAAAATTGTTAGAGGCTCATTATATCCCCTAAGATGAGAATCTTTAACAAAAAATACTGGATCAGGTGGTGTAGGAGTTTCTTTTGTTTATGGGTTGATTTTATTGGATAATGAGTAAAGAAACTACCTTGGCCTAGTTAATAGAACAGAACTTAGGTAGGCAGAGTAGACAGAACTGTGATGGAGGAGGGTCATCTGTCTATGTGTTACTTTCATTGGTTAAAAATGCTAGGAAGAAGGGCAGAGTGGCAGATGCCATGGATCTCCTGCCTGAGATGGAAGCTGGTTAGAATCTTGCCGGTAAGACACAGTCATGTGGTGATACACAGATTAACAAAAATGGGTTAAATTAAGATATAAGAATTAGCCAATAAGAAGTTAGAGCTAACGGCCAAGGGGTGTTTTAATTAATACAGTCTCTGTGTAATTATTTTGGCTGTAATCTAGCTGGGTGGCCGGGACAGAACAAAGGGACCCCTTTCTATGCAACAATCAGAAAAGGAAACTTCCAAATGATTCTAAACAGAGACAATCTTGATTATCCCTCATCAGATATGAAGGGAGACTCCCAGAGCAGAGAAAACCATTATTCGTAATTAATAGAGGAAACAACCAGATTTTGGTTCTAGGTGATTTAAAACTGTGTTGAAGGAAAGTATACAAGTAAAAGGAGACTGGGAGGCAGATTGATCATGAGTTTTTATTCATCACATAAAGCTTGAGCTGATGCTACTATAAGCCACTGCCTGTGTCTAGACAAATTGGAAATGCATTCATCGAGTTAAAGGAGATACTAATGACTGAGGTATGTATTGATAGTAGTTTTATAATGACAGGTAGAATCTTAACTGAGGGAAAGTGACTTGATACAATTATAAAGGACAAATAACATCAACTTGACATTAAAATGCATGCATATGCAGTTAATTTTCCTACTGAGAAAATGTGCAATTACAACTCATTTATATAAGAGAGGTCAGGATGAATGTCTTTGATGATGTTTGTGCTAAGTTTTATCACTTCAGCATTTCAGATTTATTTCAGGTATGATGTTTTTAAAATAAGGTCAATTGCAGATTCCATGATTGGGAAGTTTGCTATAAGGCATGAATACATATTAAGTATGAGATAAACAAAAATGACAAGCAAGAAATATTTATCTTATTTTTTGTGAACTCAGGTGCCTAGCATTATAAATACCCTGAGTTCATAAAATTCATAAATACACATACCTCTTCTGAAATCACTATGATTATATGAAACTATAAATACAGACATGAACAAAGTAATTAAATTATCAAGCAACAGTATTTTGCTTTTGCTGTCAGTGTCTTCAGTTTATCAAACAGAAAACACTGAGAATTCTAAATCAGTTTTTTTTTTGAAAATCCAAACAATATGCTTCTACTTTACTCTTACATGTAGATTATTGTTTAAAATTTACCATTATAATGTTCACTTAATGTTAAATTTTTCTTTAAAAATTTTCCTAATGTAGATGAGATAGTTTTTCTGAGCAAATAATAAATATTCTTACTACATTAGCCCTTTAGAGATCAGCATAGCAAAGCCACAGGACACACAGAACCATAGAAAAGAATCAGGCTTCCGCCTGCAGCCTCTACCAATTTTGCACTCAGGCTGCTTGATCCCCAGAGAGTGGCCCAGTAGTTAGCTGATGGCTTATGCCATTTATAGAAGCATATTGACAGAGCAATTCCTTCACAAGATGATTTCATGCTGGTTCCATTCATAATATTTTCCTTCAGCTTTATGACACTGTTATTAGGCATTTTTGGATCTAGATAAGCTACTTTGAAATTTGTAAGAAGTAAAAAAATAAGGCTTAAGATGTCAAGTGGGCTTGAGGTTTTGAATGCATGATAGTGATGTGTTCTGTAATTCCTTAATATATAATATTTAATCACATTCCTTGATTTTTTCATATAACTGATTTCTGAAGAAAGTGCAAAATTGAGAAAAGAAATGAATTCCCAATTAGCATATTTCTCTACAAATTATTGAGAAATCTTACTAAATTTTGTGAGGGGACACTCTAATAAATTCTCAAAAGAGGAGAGAAAATGCCTGTGTATGAGAGAGAGAGAGAGAGAGAGAGAGAGAGAGAAAGAACAGAGTTTTTGTTTAAGTAGATGGTGATGGAGAAACCTCTGTCAGCTAATGACTGATTTTTTAAGAGGTTGGACCACGTTAGGTCATGACCTTTTGGGTACCCAGAGAAAATAGCTGGCCTGCCCAGGACTCGCTCTCTCTGGTTCCCACTACACACACCTGAGGTTGGACTTCTCATTCCTGTTCCATGAGTTTGCCAATTGCAATGAAGAAAATATAAGTGGAATCTTTTTGTGTTATCTTGGGATTCTTTGACCTGCATCCTTAACCCCCAACATCTGGCACCCAACGTGGAGCTTGGAGACTGGTACACCCCCTTTTGGGGACCTCTGTTACTCCAGCCCATCACCGCCAGGGCCCTTATGGAGCTTTGGGCATTGACTCCCCACTTGCAGCTCCAACCAGTCACAACTGAGTCCAGGCAGGGATCCCCATTGAGCACATATTCTGTGATTTGCTCTGGTGAAGGCTCTGGGTTTTCTCTTTATCCTGGTCACCAACTTCATGAATTACTTTGACCTCCATAATAACTGCTGTTAATTCAAGCTTATTTTTCATTATCTAATGCGCAAAATCCAATTCAAACAGTGCAAGGTTTGCATTTTCCAACCATGTAGCTACAACGGCAGCACCTGCTCGCTGGTCACGGTTATTGCACCTACTCCAACTCTACACTTTATGACAGATGAGATTTATAAGGTCAAAATTACAGATAATTTAACAATCCAAAAATTCAATAGGTATATAAAAATGTAAATATTGTAAACAGAAATAACAAATATAATTTGAACTTGTGTCAATATACAAAATCTATACCAATGTAAATTGTCCATAAATAATAGCTCACAAGTATTCATTCTCTTACTCACTATTATCATTAGTGTGAGTAATTTTATACTAAATTACCTGTTATCCCTTTCAATTTTCCTTTTTTTCCCCAAGGAGATGTCTGGGCCTATATAATTTCTACCACATCCCTGTAACCTATACGAGTAATAATCAGCCCCTCAATGGTGTCCCCAACCCTGAGGCACCTATGCAAAGTTATTTTGTCAGATTGTATACATGCATGTTTCTACATATATTTAAGACATTTTGTATATTGATATAATTTTAGGATATATTTATAATATTGCATTATATATTCCAACCACAGATCAAGATATTTATATATATATAAATAATATACATTTACATTTTGAGGTCATTGTCCTCATTTACTTCACTGTTGTTTAAAGATTATTTAATAGTCTGATATAAAGTCTTAGTCTTTATAGGTCAATAGTTATTCATATTTGTTATACATATAGTCAGATTAATTAGGTTCTTTAGATACATAGAGATTATATTCTACGTAGATAGGCAATCTTCAACCACTCAAGGATCTGTAGAACATGACATTTATGTTGACATGAGACATAATTGCTCCTGAAAGCACTGATCTATTCCCAAGATAATGTTGAACACCAAAGATACTCCACTTGGAGTTTGTTTTCTTCTTGGCACAAATAGCCTTTAGGCAACGAAATGCCTATACCTCAACCACTGACAAAATATATGGTGTCTGGATTGGACAAGCAGAACACAAGGAAAAAGACTGCCAAACCTTGCCAAGACAGGGTAAGATGTTTCTAAAAATTTTCCTGCCTCTAAAAGTGGCCTGTAAGTTACTCTAGGCCTTTGCCAAAGTTGGTTGCTTTAACGTTACAAATGAGACTTTGGGTGATTGCTCAGATAGCCAGTTGCCTCTGTCATATACTGCACATTTTAGAAGCTGCTTGATTGTATTTCCTGCCTACTCAAGTAATATTATCTCCCTTCTCAGGCCTTCGATAGGGTTAAATATTAGATAGCCATATTTACCTTCCTCTTTTGATTTAACAAAGCCATTTCCAATAAAAGACTTAGACTCTTTATGACATTTTTTTAAAACATTTGTCATTTGTTCCTTGATTAATATTGTTTATTCTGGCTGTACTCCTAATTTTATACTTGATATCTGTTCTTAGTGTATACAGTTTTGTATTATTTTTGGAACGCTCTTATTTAGACAAAAGGGGTAGCTAATGGGGAACTTCTATCAGCCAATGATATTTAAGATTTGGTCCAGGTTAGGACGTGACCTTTTGGGTACCCAAAGAAAACAGTTAGCCTGCCCAGGACTCACTTTCTCTGGCTTCTACATCACATATCTGAGGTTGGACTTCTCATTTCTGTTCGGTGAGTTTTCCCATTATAATGAAGAAAATATAAATGAAATCTTTTAGTGTTATCTTGGGATTCTTTGACCAGCGTCCTCAACCCTCAACAAGAGGGTGTTTGTCATTTGGAGACATAACATTACTGAGAAAGTAATGACAGGCAAACCTGACCTAGACAGCAGAGCAATCAGGCAACGTGACTCCTGTAGAATGGTTTATAACTACAAATTCACTTCATTAGCGTTAAGTGATTATAAAACATACAGAAAATTATTCATAAGAAAACTCAAAAGAATATTTTAATCCATATTTACAATTTTAATTGGGAAAAAAGTTTTATTTGATTCATCTTTCTCCAGAGAGATGATAGTTATTTCAAGGAATAAGCAAGGTTCCTATCAGATCCACGGAATTTCCAAATAATAGCTCTATCAGACACTTACTTGCTTAACATCCTGTGTAAATGACATCAAATATAAAATTATGGACCATGTTGCTAGAAACATACTAAAAATCTTAGACTTATATTTACAAAGTTTTCAAAAAGAGCAAAATAGTTTTCACAAGTGAATTAGAGACTGACAACCTAGACTTTTTATTCAATGTCTAATCATAGATCTTAAACACAATCATCCTCTTTCATCTCTCTAAATAGAGAAATAAAACAAAACTGATTTATTCCTTCATAAAGTAAGAACATTCTAGTCTGTGCTCAAAGACTCCTTTTACTTTACAAACACACAATTTCAGAATTCAATTCCACACACAGTGGGTTGGTTCTCCTGGAGAGGTTAGCTGCTGAGCTTCCCAGTTGGGCTGTAGAGAGCTAATGGGAAAGTCTAGGCTAAGTTCTTTCTCCTGTAGAAGCAAAAGAGTAACTACAATAAAGCAAAAATGAGATGAGAGAGCATTCTTGCCAATATTATCAAAATTTACCAGCTAATTAGGGCTTTAAGGAACCATTTGCTAATAGATTTGAATTAGTTTCTACATATTTATGATAATGAGGCTCATTGCAGATGACACTATTAAGACATTTCAGGTTACATTTTCTCACGGGTCAAATCTACAATGTCTCATTTCAGTAAAATTCACAGTTATATAAAGTCAAATGCCAGTTTCATATGTGCTTAAAGTCAGGCACAAGCAGGAAATTGAGGGAACATTAGATTTAATTCTGTTTCAATGTCTAAGCACATCACCATCCCACATTCAAAACTCCAAGGCCACTTCATGTCTTATGTTAGTTTTAAATTTCTTACAAAGTCCAAAATATCTTCTCTGGAACCAGTAGATTCTGAGGACAGTGTCATAAAATATATGGGAACTCAGAGGAAATTATTATAAATGAAAAATCATAAAACTGTTGATGAACAAAGTTTAAAGTTTGAACATCTTTCTAGAGTAAGAAAACAACAATTTGACAAGCAGAGTCAAGTTTTCAGTGTTATCAACAATGCAGGGATAAGATGCACCAGAAAAGGACAGAGCTCATAACTCTTTTGACTTTTTGAAAACTATCAGAAATATCTGATTCATTTTCTAAATTTTTGATTTTCCAATATGCCAACTTCTGCTCATAGATTTAAGTGACAAGCTCACTAAGAGATTAAGCATAAGCAAAGACTACCAAGCTGTCTTGACGTCATTTCCTCATAACATCACCTTAAAGCCAGCTGTGTGTAATTTCAAGTGCTTCTATTTAAAATATAAATTTACTTTAGCATATATAGGTGACATGAATATAATGATTTTACAATACTGTGCCACAAGTTTCAGGTGTCTTTAATTTCCAAAGACAAACATTTCAAGGTTTGTTATTTTTATTTACGTTGTATTTGTTTAAGTCTGTGAAACTGCGTTATTGTGCCTGTCTAAAACACCTGATGGTGCAGAATGGCCAATAGCGAGGCAAGAGAGAAAGATAGGTGGGGTTGTAAGGCAGAGAGGAGAAATATGAGGAGAAATCTGGGAGAAAAGAATCTAGAAACAAGAAAGGAAGGAGGAAAACCTCAGGGGCTAGTTACCCAGCCACACAGCGTAGACAGATATGGAGTGTAGTGATAGGAGTGGTGGGCTGGCCTGCTTTTCGTCTCTCCCGACTCCCGCATGGCTAACTTTATACCCAAAATAACAACACACAAATTGTATTCATTTAAACACTGCCTGCCCCATTA
>LOJH01057893.1:0-11486 GCA_001685095.1 Ellobius talpinus | reverse complement strand
AATAAATAAATATTTTTAAAAAAGGATGCCATTTGAGTTACTGCCTTGAGCTTTAAAAAAATCCATTAAATGAACTGTGACTTAGGATTAGGACAGAATTTCCCACTCAAAGTTTTATATTTCGAGTCTTCTGTATTCATCCCTATTCTCTATAACTGCTCCAGGCCCAGATTCCCTTCTTGCTAAATTTCTGCAAAGAAAATACAAGTTGACTAATATTTATTTTTCCTCAAAATTCCAACTCCCAGGCCAAACTTCCTGAGGCCCCAATTTGATACTAGCCAAGGTACCTAGGACTCATATTTCACCTATATCCCAAGTTCACCAGAAAAGACATAGATGAAAGATCTATTGTCTCCTATAGCCATCATTTCGTAAGACATTAATCAGTATGGTATTAAACAGAGTACAGAGTCTCTAAAGACCAGAATAGACTGAATACATTTTCAAAAGAGTATGGAGTACCCACTAAAACACAAGGCAACATTCATGCAGAGGAAACCATATATAGATACCAGTGGAGATGGTGGAATTGAAGAACTTCCTTTGCTATGTTGCCAAGGTATGTCTACAGAAAGGTCTAAGTTGTCAAATATGCTAAAGCAGCATTTCTCTATTGTGGAATATTTGCTTGACTATGTAAAGATGTGTCGCATTTGTTTATGTGACAGAAGATTTATTTAACTACATAAAGATGTGTTGCATTTATTTAACTACATAAAGATGTGTTGCATTTGTTTATGCTGTAGAATATGTATTTAACTACATAAGGATGTGTTACATTTGTTTACATTGTGGAATATTTAGCTATGTAATGATGTGTTACATTTGTTTAATTACATAAAGATGTGTTACTGTTTTACCTTGCCTGCCTAAAGCACCTGATGGGTCTAATAAAAAACTGAACAGCCAATAGTGAGGGAAGAGTTTTAGGTGGGACTTCTGGGCAGGGAGAGTAAGTAGGAGGAGGAAATTAGGTTCAGAGAAGAAACAAAAAGAGATGTCAGTGTGCCAGACAGACATGGAGGAAGCAGGAAAGTAGGACATACAGAATTAAAGTAAAATAAAAAGCCCTGAGGTAAAATATAGAGAATATGAACAGGTTGAATTAAGTTAAAAGAGCTACTGAGTCAAGCTCAAACTAAGGCCGAGCATTCATAATTAATGATAAGTCTATGTGTCTTTATTTGGCAGTTGGTTGATGGCCCAAAGACAATTCCATCTACAGTTCTCAACTTTCCTAAGGCTGTGACCCTTTAATACAGTTCTTTATGTTTTGGTGACCCCAATCACAAAATTATTTCATTGTTACTTCATTATTACAATCTTGCCATTGTTATGAATTGCAGTATAAATATCTGATATGTGATCTCTGTGAAAGGTCATTCAAGACCAAAGGGGTTGGGACTCACAAGTTGAGAACCACTGCGCTAAGGTATGAATCCATTACTTAGATGTCTTTCAGGTTTTTTGTTTTGTTTTGTTTGCTTGCTTTTTTATCACTTGTTTGAGTGCAGGCATGCGGGAGAATTGTCTGTATTCTGTCGATCATGTTTTAAATAAACGCTGATTGGCTAGGCAAGAAGTATAGGCAGAAAAAACAGACAGGAAGTAGAAACGATGCAATGAGAACAGGAGAATCCTGGAAAGGAGGAAGTTGATTCCTCCCACTCCTGCACAGACCACTGAAGCAGCAGGATGTGATCTACCCCACTGAAAAAGGTACTGAGCCNAGCTTTATAACTTATAGAGATCTCTGTGTGATATTCTTTGGGGCTTGCCGGCTGAGGGGAACCAGGTGGGACAGAACCCAACAAGCAGGCCCCGGTCATGTTACACAGGCAGTTAGGGGTTCCCACCTCTTCAATGAATCTAGTTGTTTCCTGAACCAAGTCTGTAAAAGGCATGACTTTCATATGAAAAATGGTTTTAGCCTGTTAGTTCTCAAACCAGACAAAAGGTTGAGGTGCCCATTTAACTATCAAAGCAGACCTTGGCCTTCAGATTCTTCCAGCATCCCACAATTCCTACCTATTACAATCCCCTCCCTACTCCCCAATCCCCACCCTCTGCAGCCCAGTGCCTGCAGGCTCTTCCCCCAATTGTTCTTCCCTATGTACTCAAATCAATTGGCTATGCCTGCCCTATTTTGCCTTTTGGCCACCTAGACCCTGGTCTTCACTCTCTCCTCCTCCTCTCTCCTCCATCACAAGGCCCAGCTCAAGAGTCAGGATCAGTCTAGACCCTTTTGGATGCCTATGGCTATGGGCTCCCTAATATCTACAATTAACCATCTCCTCCACCATACCTAAGAACAGTTATATACTCCTAATCTTTTTGTCATTCAAGCCCTAAACATTCTTGTATGTGCAAACTTATCTAACACAATCCCCAGAGATATACCTAACAGTGCCTTCTCTGCACTGGGATTACATGCATGCACCACTAAGCCCACCTTCTTTACCTGGGCCTTGGCACTTGAACTCAGGTCCTCAGGCTTGTGTGTAAAGTATTTTATTCACTGACCTATCTCCCTAACCTAGGAAAGATCATTTTAATCTAATCACTTCATCAATCCAGTTTCATTAAGCAGCAACGACTATATTTATTCATGACCCCTCCTTTATAAATATTAATATGAATGCTGCAATTTAAGCTCTGTTTTAAAATAATCATAATTAGGATTTCAAGTGTTATTAATATTTATTTATTTTGTGTTTACATAGGCTTATGTATGTACGTGGGTGTGAGTGTTTCCTGGGGATTGAATCTAGAGTAGGAGTTCTCAACCTGTGGGTCTTGACCCCTTTAGATTTGCATATGAAATATCCTCCTGCATATCAGGTAACTATATTACAATTCATAACAGTAGTACAACCATAGTTATGAAGTAGCAATGAAACAAATTTTATGGTTGGGGGTCACAACATATACCAGGAACTGTATGAAGGGACGGCAGTATTAGGAAGGTTGAGAACCACTGATCTTGTGTATGCTAAGTACATGCTCTACCACTGTGCTAAATCCCTATCCTGTATTTCCTCTTAAAGTAAAGAATATGACAAAGAACACTGAGATTTAATGACGGCAATGCTTCAATGCTTTGGTCGAATGACACTACAGAGCTGGGGCCCGTGCTTGCTAATAACAGACAGACTTGTAATGGGGCACTCGGACAGTCATTCAACAAATCCTGGCTCATGTGTGCAGGTGTAAAGTACTCTACGTGCCGATGTCCAAAGTCCAAAGAGGCACTGGATTTCACCTCTGATCAGAGGCTGCATTGTCTAAAGAGGTCAGGAAAAGAACAATGCAGGGCAGGATGAGGGAGGGGCTATAGTGTGTGTTCTAGCTGACTATACTAGGTGTTGCAGCTGGGCAAAGACAGATGCCAGAAAGTATGAAAAAGAAAAAAGGTAACTCAGTGGGGAGGTAAGAAGGAAACCCCAGCCTCTCCCTATACTTTGTTCTAATTTTATAAAATCTCCGCAGCCAACAATGTCTTCCTGTTGTTTAATTCAACTTCACTTCCCTTCAGCTTAAGCCCATTTCCTCTGAGCAAATAAAGAATTAGTCAGTGTCCTCTTCAAAGTAACCCCTTTGCTGGGACTCCTTGAGCTCAGTCCTTGATGGAGTTGGCCACCTCAGTCTTTTCCTCCTTTGGGTGGCAGTGTCTTCAGAACACATGGATACAGTTTGCAGTTTGTTGATATTGCTGCAGTTCTGAGACAGGGACTTGTGATGGAGCCCAGCTGGCCTTGAATGCTCCATCCTCCTGAAGCAGCCACCCTAACACTGGGACAGGCACATGTGGCTGCGGTCCCCTACAGAACTGCCATAGGTAACAGCAGACCTTTCTGGGTCTGAAATGCCTCCTTTGCACTGTCTGCTGTTCTCTGAGAGGAAGAGCTAAGCTGATGCTGATTTTAGAACCAGGTACCTGTTTAGGTCCAATTAGGGGGTCTTTGGCACAGATAACACAGTTAAAGTTCTAATCATAATCTTTCTTATTGAGAAAATAAGCACTGTTATTAATTACTTTCCATGGTTCTTTTTATTCTAAAGAAAAAACCCTAGTGATCATTTGCATTAATATTATGCTAATAAAAGTAAGGGCATGCTAACTAATTCCATCTTTTCAATAGTAACTAAGGATCAGAGAGAGAGAGGTAATTTGCATGTTTTCTTGATTGGAGTGAATTGGCATTTAAACGTTCATTGTCACCATTTTTGAAAATAATAATAATAATGCATGTTGGGCCAGGCGGGCAGAAGCAATTTCTCTAGTGAAACCATCTTAAAAGCAAGTATTTCCATTTTGCTTCTATAAATCTCGAATGATAAGGATGCACATTCAAGCCCAGAGCAGTCATCTGCATCACAAATATCTCTCAGTTCCTCCCTGCAGAAGGAACTCATTTGCTGGTGGAGGCCATTCACTTCTACTTCTGAGTGCTTATTCCTCAAAACGCTTCCAAGTATTGCAGGAACAATGATTAAAAGGGGGTCTTTCCATCTGCACTGCATTAGACTGCAAGACGGCCCCTTCTGCAGATGCAGTTTTTGCATAATTCATTGGGCCATTTTAAACCCTAATCAGTGCATTGCAGCAAGCCAGGGAGTGAGCAGGAGAGAAGAGAAGTTTATTAGCTACCTCCTGAGCATCCACCTAATTCTCACTTGGGGCCACTGCTCCATGAATCACAGTGGTAGCACCCATATCTTATCTCCAGCACAGTCTCACACCTGAAGTGTCCTCATCTTTCTTAGCCCATACTAATTGCCCAAGACAGTCTATTTTTTTTTTATGTTATCATCACGGGGAACTTTGCGAAAGAAGATTCTAACTGGGAGATGAAAAAACTTGGCCTGTGTCCAGCTCTGCTGTTTTTTCTGTGTGGGCCTGACAGACACATTTATCCTACCAGTGCAAGGACAGTACCTCAAGTCACATCCAGTTCTAAAAGGGGTATCACTCGAAACTGTCAACACTGCCTTTCTCTGTCCCACCTTAATATGGTCTACCATGTCATCACCCCNAGAAAGGTATCTCTGGGTCTCCACCAACCCCAGCTCTCAACCCAGCAACTTCATTTAATTGGTTTGCTATTTAGAGACATATTTTAGGGTACACTAGAAAAGGACTACATAACTATAGAAATTAAAGAAAACTGCCATAGACATTGTAAATTTAAGACAGAGAGAAATCTAAAGTTGTAAAATCCATTAAGTTTTAAATGCTGAAAATCTGATGAAGCAGGAAATATACATGATAATATACCAGGCCTTGCAATTTTGAACAAGCAAGACCAGTGTTAGACAATATGATTGGGGTATGGACTGGTAGGTAACCTTACACTAAAATTTCTCAGGCCGAAGAAACCTCTCAGTGGGTTAGAGCACTTGGCCTACAATCATGAGGACCTGAGTTAAAACACCCAGCTTCTTTGTAAATAAAGCAGGCAAGATCTCCTATGTCAATAACCCAGTATTCATGGAGTATAGGAGCTTGCTGGCCAAAATATTTAGCTTCAAGTTCAATGGGAGATTCTATCTCAAGACAATGAGGTCAAAAGTAATCAGAGAAGACAGTGAAAGTCCTCCTCCGGGCCTCTGCAAACCCAAGTGTAGGCACACATACGCCTGCCTATTATATGTACACACACATATGACACATACACACATGAAAAATGAGTTTTAAATTTAAATAGCATTCCTCATTTTCTACTTAGTCTATCTATTTCTGGACAGGGTTTCACTGTGCTGCCTAGGCTGCACTTAAATTCTTTATCCCCCTGCCTTAGCTTCCTAGGTCCTTCCTTCCAGCTTCATTATCTTATTCCTATCACTCTCTCGGTCATAGCATAAAGGCGTGCATTGCGTGTCAGGTTTCTAAGGAACAACAACATCTAACACGCAGTAATGAGAAAAATCATCTCAGAGACCCGACTTGAAGTAAGAGGCTCCCAGCTGGTATACTCACATATATTGATTTTAAGTCAGCAACTCCTAAGATTGCAAACAGCTAAGAAGTAAGTGGTCCAGCAAATCTTAGAAAGCACAACTGGAATGATAGGAAAACTTGGGAATGTGTTGTGGGTAGGTGAGTAATTATGTACAAAACCAGCACCAGCTACTAGAAATAAATGGGGAGCACAAAAGTAACTTAAAATTACTTTCTAGTTGCTGAGTTTAAAAAAAAAGAGTAAGTAGAAACAGGCAAAATTCATGTTAAATGTATATATAGTTTAACTCGATACACCCCAAGTGCAATCATGGCAACATATAATTAATATGCAAATTAACAAAATCCATTACTTCATTCTAAGGCCTTAAAATTTTGGAATTTTTACTTTCAGCACGATTCCGCTTGGACCAACACATTTCACGCGTTTCGTCGCCATAGATGGTGACTTCCACACCGACTAGAAGCTACAGAGAATGAGGCGGTGAACCGGCGCTCCTCAGGCAGCCCAATGCATGCAACTGCTAGATTTTCTTCCACCTCCAACATACGAAACCAGCTGCTGTTTGTCCACAGAACGTTCGGCTGTCTATTGAGTCCAAGATCTACTGAAAGCCTACATTACTCTCTATTACCTTAAACAATGAAATGAAGATACATTTTAGACAAAATAGGCCAGATATTCAGTAAGCAAGGCATGTACAAATCCAACATAATATGCTAAGCAGTGGCTGCTATGGAAACAGGCCACAGGAGTCACTCCTTCTGGTAAGGACACTTGTTAAGGACTTTACTGAGAGCAGGGGAGATGGCTCAGTGGGTAAAAGTACCTGCTCTGCAGGCAGGAGGACATGACTGAGAGCAATGTTTCTCTACCTTCCTAATGCTGCGACCCTTTAATACAGCTCCTCATCTTATGGTGACCCCCACTCATAAAATTATTTTCATTGTTACTTCATAAAACCGTAATCTTGCACTGTTATGAGTAGTAATGTAAATATCTGTGTTATCTGGTAGTTTTAGGCAATCCCTGTGAAAGGGTCTTTTGACAACCCCACCCCAGCCCTCCAAGGGGTTGTGACCCACAGGTTTAGAACCACTGAGTTAGTGTCTCCAGAAGCTATGTAAAAAAATAGGCAGGCATGGCCACTCATGTCTATAACCAAAAGAAACATTCAGGGAAATATATCAATGAGTCCCGAGAACCTGTTGGCTAGCCAGCATAGATAGCCTAGTCAAAAGATGAGCTTTGAGTTCAATGACAGACTTTATCTTGAGAGAATAAGACAGAGGGTGATGAGGTTAGAGCAGAAAAAGACCTCCTTTTGGTCACAAGAATAAAATCTCTGGCTGGTATAGAAACCCCACGTTCCAGATGGAAGTGTTCAACTACTTGGCCAAGGGGGTGGGACTTCAGGTGGGAGGCCTAAATAGGTAACTGAAGCTTCTTAGGTTGGTCCCATTTCCTATTCGCCCCCACTCTGCTCCTCACCTGCAAACGCACTGTGACCAACTCCTTTATACTCACCATGCCTCCCCTGCCATGGTGGACTGTCTGCCCTGAAACAGTGAGCCAAGAGAAGCCCTTTCTCCAGGAAGTTGCTTCTTACCAGGGGTTTGACCACAGCAACAAGAAAAGTACCTAACACATCAAGGGATTTCTTCCCAAGCTACTGTGTTCTTCTTAGTAGACCCATTTACTGTCTGACAAGCCATTCTTACCCATTGTAAAATGTCTAGGGACAAACTCATCTCCCTCTAATCTAGGAACAGTGCCTAGGAGGTTGTTGTCTTTTGTTGCTGTTGCTGCTTTGGGTTGTTTGGTTTAATATTTCTTGGTTTCTTGTTTGTTTGTTTTGAGGTACATTCTTGCCATGTCACGGAATGGTCTCCAACTCGAAACAAACGTCTTACCTCAGCCTCATGAGTACTAAGACTACAGGCATGTGCCACCATGCTGGTGCTGATGAGCTTTTACTCTCATTAGGCTGTTAGGACTCACTTTCCTATGGACAATATGTTCATAAAGGCATCATTAAGCCTTTTCTTCGGTTAATCAGTCCATTGTTGGTCATTTTCACTGCATTAATGAACCTTCAAAGAGGGAAATTCCCCTCATCTCTACAGTCCGGCTGCACCACGCATAAGACCCCCAGAAAAGCTGGACCTCAGACTTGGTCTCGCACTTGCTCCATCTGGGCCTTCAACTTAGCATCCTCAAGTAACTCCAGAGTCCAAACAACCAAGACCAATCACTCCAGGCATTTGGAAAGGGAGCAAGGAAGCACAGGGGCTGAGGAAAGAGTTACTGGCTGGAGGATAATTTTAGCATCATTAGCATATACATGAGGGTTAAAACCATGGGACTGAAAAGAAGCTTAACCATAGAAAACAAGTTTATACAGGATAAAAGAATCTACATGGTGTGGGAGAGGCTGCATGTGTGGAATGGAAATAAAACATCAAGTTAAACAGTGGCTCACTAGCTAAGTACACTAAAAAAATACAAAGAAGAAGAAAAGCACGGGAAGTGGAGTGAGTCTACATTAAAGCTGCGAAGAGCGTCTACTAGCCAGTCATGGTGCCAGTGGCCTGTGAGGATTGCTGCACAGAAAGCTGAGGCAGGGAGATTGCATGTTTGAGTTTGGCGTTCACCAGAGAGTAAATTGCAAGTGCAACCTCGGCAAGGTTTCAGTTAAGAAGTGACAGCAGGAAGTTTGGGTGGGGGGGGGTAATGCTCAATGCTAGAGTGCTCGCTTAGCATGAAGGAAGCCATGGGTTCATCATGCTGGAGTGCTCGCTTAGCATGTAGGAAGCCATGGGCTCATCAGTGTTGGAGTGCTCGCTTAGCATGTAGGAAGCCATGGGCTCATCAGCACTAGAGTGCTCACTTAGCATGGAGGAAGCCATGGGTTCATCAACACTGGAGTGCTCACTTAGTGTGTAGGAAACCATGGGCTTATCGATGCTGGAATGCTTGCTTAGCATGTCGGAAGCCATGGATTCAATATTAAGTACCACAAAAACAATTGAACAACACCCTTACTTATGATTAAGTTAAACTTCCTTAAGATTCAAGGGTGCTAGAAAACAAACAAACAAAAATTCCAGATGATCAATATAAAATCATTAAGAATGGTTCTTTGGTAAGATTATACATTTATGCATGACATTACTTACTCTGTCTACTGGTCTACCACACCCCACACCCTGATTTTGTTAATATATAGTGCTGTTTTTCTTTAAATGAGACAATTTTTAAAAGGTCATTGCCACAGAAGGTAGATAGTCAAAGGTCTGGATTTCAGGTTAGCTTCTCAAAGTGCTGCGTTGCCTCAGGCAGGCTGTCACTATTCTATACGCCAGGGTCCCCTCAACTGAATAATGAGAATCTTGAGAACAAAAAAATAGTCTCTTTTCCCAGTTATGACTACCTGTGCTCCAAGATGGCTGTGAGGTAGGAGTCAATTCTACTCCAAACACTCCTCCAAGGATAACATTGAGAATGTCTGCAGCAATTGCCCCATTCTCTACTCTCAGACCACCCCAGACTCCTCAGGCCCCCAGCTAGCTCACCAGGGTAAAGAATGTGTTTGACGTCCTCTTCAGAATTCAGGAGCTGTTTAAAGCAGGTTTCAAGTCCACCAAGCAGTTGACTATGTCCTCTGTTTCCCAGGTGACACTGTTACAGTTGCTTGGTGTTGCCAACACACACACACACACACACACACACACACACAGGGGCAATGAAAGCCCTTAAAACCCAGCCCCTCCCAAGCTCCCTCCCCCCAAGCTGCTGCTCCCTGAGGCATGAGAGCCTCTGAATGCTTCTTGCTGGAGGCCAAATGATTAAAAACCACCATGCATAAATTACCACTCCATGTAAAAGCCTTAAAATATAGTTTTTAATGGTTTTACCACAGGTCACAGAAGCAAAGACAGGAATAGCAAGCTGTGCTCTTTTATGTGGGGACTGAAGCACATGAATACAGATATGACAGAAGATGAAAATGAGCAGGCAAGGACAGGCTGCTCTTTCAGCAGTGACAGCGGCCCAGTGTGAAAGGCCCATCAGGGCACGATGCCTACTTCTGAGCCCTTTGGAACAAACACCCAGTGTGCTCCCACACTCTCCTTCTGAAGTGGAAGCAATTTGTCCATTCAGACTCTTGCCTTCAGTGATGTCCAGCACGGATCTGGAGAGGAGATTTTGCTCTTCCGCGGCAGAGGTCCTGGCCATTAGCCCATGAAAACCACAAGAGTCTGTGCCGTGTAGTAGACACTTCCCCATCTAGCGAAGTTGCTACCAGACGGTCTCCTTTAAGTGACATCAAATCTCCACATGCATGCCTACTTTCCATATCACTGTATGAGACTTCCTGGCCATATTATAGTTAACCCCTTCATTAACATCAGGATATAAGATTCATGAGGCTCTGCACCTTAGTGAACTGGAACTATTCAATTATGGAGCCAGGCATGACTCCTGTCACCCCAATACTTCTTTCTTCAGATAGTGAGTTTGAACCCAATCTGTGCTACATAGTCAGACCCTACCTCAAAGGACAAATACTTGAACAATGCACAGAGGCACACTAGGCTGAACGGAATGTGTAAGCAACCTCGTGCTTAAGTCTGTCTGTTTTTAATTCCAACACATCTCTGTTATTAATGAGAAACTTAATGACTGAAAATCTTCTGGGAAAGGGGGAACCTTCTCTCCTTCTGCATCTGAAATGTAAATGTTAATTAATTCAGTTTTTGTTATTTCCACCCCCAGTCGCTCTGACATCAGAAAAGGAGCACTTGGTGATTTGCCAAGGACAGTGATGACAATAATACTAAGAGGTGCTTCTCATTTGGGCCTGTATTTTAAAAATGAGAACCTGAAATTTAGAGAAACAAGTCCCCTTGACTAGGACAGGCAGACTATGACCCAAGCCAAGGGGCCTCAGACCCACACCCCTCACCTCTGTAGGATAATGGACTCTAGCATCAGTCCTCAGAAAGGACATCAAGTTATGATGGAGATCAGAGCCAAAATGACCCTAGAGGTCACCAGTCTGCTCGTATGACAACTTTAGAGCTGGCTTTTGGGAGTGTATGGTCGCAATTGTTTAAAGAGTTGAAGGTAACAACAAATCAGATTAGAATCTTGCATCAAATCCTCAGCATCCTTTCCTGCCTTGGTCTCAGAGTGCAGCCCTGAGCCCCAAATTCATTGTGCAGTTGGCAGCAGAGAGCTTGGGTAAGGCTCTCAGGAGCACCCAGGCGGTTCATATCCATGCCAAACCTCTTCAGTGCTGACTCCCAGAGAGAAAGTGGCATGACCAAGTGCCATGCATTAGGAAAGAGGACATTAGGGCTGAGAAAACACACCATTCCTCACCCTTATCACCAGCGTCATAAAGATGGGCAATAAATACTCTTTTATTGGTTATTATTTTCCCTTTGTGAACTTTGACAACCCAGCCTGCTGAAGCTTGGGTGAGTCCAAAGAACAATTAACCAAGGATACTGC
>LOJH01057892.1:0-11487 GCA_001685095.1 Ellobius talpinus | reverse complement strand
AGTGGCTGGTCCCAGGCAGGGAGACACATGGCAGGCGGGCAGGAGATAGAGACACGGATAGACACGACATGCAGAGTGAGGGTGAATATTTATTTAGGGGGTTATGGAGGGAGAAGGGGGGGGAGAGAGAGAGAGAGGGAGAGAGAGAGGAGGAGAGAGACAGAGAAGGGGGAAAGCGGAGAGAGAGAAGAGAGAGAAGCACGCACGCCAAGAGAGAAGACAGTGAGAAATAAAGATAGCAAGAGCAGGGCAGGGGTCGCCGGGAGTGGGCATGGCTTGTCTCCTAAAGAGACCAAAACCATAACAGTTAGGTCAGGAGTTGGCAGTGGCTGCCTTAAGCCACCAGATACTGTGCAGGCTTCAAAGGCCTCCTTTGCTGCTATTTTCTCTCTGCTCACCGGACTTGCAAGCAGCTCGTCAGGAAACTAAGACACCCCCTCCTGGATGCTATATTGCACAGAAGGGCCTCCTGGGCGTGTCTGGCCGCTCGCTTTTTCATGACTTATAACGTTTACAGCTCCTGAAGTCGCAGTGGCTTAGCTGCGTTGGAGAGTCTTTGTTCTGTTGGCTGATTTGGCCAGGACAAACTCTGTTTCTACTACTGCTTCTTCCCAATAGAGCTGGACATGACAGTTGCTTTCTTTTTGCTGCAGAGGGATTTTAGCTTCTCACCTGAGGCTGAAAATCATGGCTATCACTCATTCTTTTTGTTACCGCAGCTTAGAGCCTGCCTGCTATGGGCTTGATGTGCACAGATGCGTTCCAGGGGTAGTGGCCATGTCTTCTCTTGTGGGAGGGTGGAATTAGGAGGGACTCAGGAGGAAATGCTGGGATACCAGGGTCCCAGTCTCAGTAATCTGACCTTGTCTCTGTGCTTGGAGACAAGGAGGGTGGGAGGAGGGAACACCATCTAAGGGCATCCGCTGCGTTTCCCGTGGCCACCGCCATGGAGTGCGCAGCACGGGTGCTTCAGGGATAACATTACTGTGTTTGTGACACATGGGACAATCCCCTTTCAGTGACAAGGGAGTAGCAGTACCTGGCTCCTCTCTTTAGATGAGAGTATCCCATCCTATGGCCATGGGAGATGCCAGTCAGAGTGCAGTAGAACGGTCCCCTGGGGCTCTCTCTCTACGATACTTGTTCTTCCTCAGCCCCTCAGCTGATGGGGAGATGAACATGGCTCCCATGACCATCCAGGCCTGTCAAGAGACAGATGGTACTACAGAAGGTGGCCAAGGAGACCCAGCTGCGGCCCCTCAACAGCCTGCAGATCCCAGCACCCCGGAGCTGGGGAACAACTCCAGTGCACCCAATCAGCTCGTCCCATCTGAGGCCCGTGCCAGCAGGTAAGATCTTACCCTGGCCTTCTGATGCCTGTGGCCAAGGTTTGTGTGATGGCCACACAGTAGGTGGGAACTGCTTCTAGGGGAACAAAGGCGAAATGTGCTCAGTACACAAAATGCTTTAAATTTTAAATTTAAATTTTTTTTAAAAAATTGTCCTTGTGTGACACAGTACCAGGTACAATGAAGAAACAACAAAAAAATTAAAATAAGCTTTAAAAAGTGCGGCCTACAGATGCAGGAGAAGGTGATTGGTCCTGTTCTTTCCTTTGGTGATGGATGAGCATTAGAAGTGTGGCTTTCTTTCCAGGAAGCTTGAGGTTGGAGCTGGGTTTGAAGGCTAAGGAGAATTTCCCCCAATAGACATGCTGGAGAAGGCATTCCAGGTTGAGGAAAGCAGAGGCAAGGGGTAGGGAGATGTGCAGCGCACAAGGCAGGAGACCCATGCGGAGGTTGTGGCTCAGGCTGCAGGTGAGCTGACAAGGCTGGTGATGCTGACTTTAATTAAAAGCAATGGTGCTAGAAAGGCAGTGCCCAGGAATGCTCCCAGATTTCTGTTTGCGATGACAGGGTGGATGCTGAAAGGAACTAGCTGAGGATGAGGAAGCTCAAGGAGTTGCTGTGCAGACACGATGTTCAGGTCATTGGTCATGCTGACTTTGAAGTGCCTGTAGGGGTTCCAGGTGAGAAGTCAGCCCAGTAGGCTGGAGTAAAGATGTGACCTCTGTCTAGAGTGTCAGCTTATAGATTACATGTGAAGGGAGTGTTCGAGAACAGGTCTGTTGTTTTTCCACAAAATCCCCAGTTGTCTGGATAGCTGTCGCTAACAGCTTGATGGGTAAATCCATGTGGTTCAGGGATATAAAGGGAGCCTGCCTTTTGGTTCCAAACTTGTAGGCTACCAACCTTCATCGGTAGGTGTTTCTCTCCATTTCTATTTTCTTTTTAACTCGAAATGAGAAAAACAGAGGTACTAATTGAGTGTCTTCTCTTCTAAAGTCCTAAGCAACGACATGAAATGGAAAAAAGGTTCCATTAATTGATTTTCTCCTTGTGGCCATCTGCAAGGAGCAGTTTCCCGACAGGACAATTGATTTGGACTCCCAACCTGAGGGAAACAGTCCGCTATGGTCAGAAGGCATCAGAGCATGAGACAGCAGCTCACACTGCACGTGCGGTCAGGAAGCCAAGCTGAATGCCGCTCAGCTCTGCTCCTCCATTTTACTGTTTTATTCAGTTCAGGATCCCAACTCATGCTGCCACCCCAATTCAAGGAAAACCTGCCTTCCTCGACTCAATCTTTTTAGGGAACCCCTCCCCATATATCTGCCCAGAGGAATGCCTTCTAGGTGATTTTAAACCCCATCAAGTGGGTGGTCAAGATTAACCATCACAACGGTAAAAATCAGAGAGACTCGAAGCCATTTAGGCCAGAAATTTGAAGGAAAATACTGGAGGGCCTGGGGAAATGAAGATGATTTGGGTGTGGTACCAAGAAGTAAATGTTTGGATAAATGGAAGAATTAGTAAAGACTGAAGCCATGGAAACCAAACCTTTTCCTCTGATTGCCACTTTGATACTGCCTGCTTCCTGAGAGTTAGGTGTCTGCTTGGCTCTTGAGATGGGTTACCCAATCCCTTGGGAAGTGATAGCCAGACCCCAGAGACCCAGCAAGGTCAGGCTTCTGCTCCTCTCGGCATAATATATACAGTATTCATTCTTTCTCAGCACTCCGGCTGCCTGTGAAAATGTGACCCCCAAGATATGTGAGGCCTGGCAGGAGACACCTGAGGTCCTACAAGGTGGCCAAGGGGACCAAGCTGTGTCTACTCAAGAACTTGCAGATCCCAGCACCCCAGAGCCACAGAGCAGCCCCAGCGGACTCAAGCAGCAAATCAAAGTGGATGATAATACCAAGTAAGAGCCTGCACTGGCCACCTGCACCCACGGCACAGGCCTGGGGGGCTAGACAGCAGCAGGAAGCAGAGTGAGCGAGGACCTGAAGAGTCATCACATCATATGTCAGAACAGGGCTGCTGTGCAGCAGCCACGGAAGCCTGAAAATGTGGGCTTGGGGTTAAGGGCATGGGGGAGTTTTGCATTCATGGGGTTGTAAAGTCTCAGAAAGATAGGACCTGGTGTGGTTGAAACGTATTGCCGTAATTAAAGGCTGCCACCCCCACCAAGATGGTCAGAGTGGGAGCTTTCTGACTCCTGGCCTTAGAAAAGCAGGGCCTGGCTACACCAAGGTTGTTTATACAATATTTTTCTCACTGGAAAACAAAAAACAAACAAAAAAAACCTCTTTATTTTCCAAAGTCTAGTATGACTGTTCTCTATTTTTCCTGGCTATCCTGGCTATTCTGCCCTCCAACTTGATTCTGACCCACTGTCTTGTTCTCACCTTTGCTTTCCCGTGTCTCTCAGTTCCAAGAGTCTTATCAGGAATTAGGATACAATCAGAGGCCAGGGCCTGCACTGTTAATTGCCAAGGTGTGCATACTGTTTTTCTGTGCTAGGACAGAGACGGTCAGGCAAAGTGTTGTTAACAGGGAAGGACGGTAGCATCTGGGAGAGAAGAGGAAAGAGGGCCTTAAAGAAGAGCCCTGTGCTTGATGGGAATAGAGAAAGGTGACCAGGGACAGGCCTTGTAGGAGGAGTCATTGGAAAGGATGAAGAACTTCAGAGACCTCTTGCTGTTTACATTGCTGATACTGGGAAGTCTCCTTTATTTCTTTTTATTTTGTCTCTTTACTGCTGGCATCCTTTGTATGTGTGTTTGTGTGTGTGTGTCTGTATTGCATGTATGTTAAGTGTATGTAGGCATAATACCCATCTATGGGTATGTGGACGCCAGAGGATGAGCCCAGGTGTGTTTATCTCTCTCCACTTTATTAATGTTTTGCATGGGTATGCGTGGTGTGGGTGTGTGTATGTGGTGTGTGTGTGTGCATGTGTTCGCATGTGTACATACAAGGTGGGTGCAGATGCATGTATGTGGGTCTAAATTGGCATCAGTTATCTTTGATAATTCTTTTTATTGAGACAGGGTCTCTTGTTCTACCTGGAGCTTGCCAATTCCTGTTAGTATAGCTAGCCACCTTGCCCCAGGGATCCCCTATTTCCACTTCCCCAGTGTTGGGGTTATAGGTGACTGCCACATTGCCTAGATTTTTATGCGTATTCAGTCATCACATTTGTGTGGCAAGTGTTTTTATTCTCCCCAGCCTCTCATAACCCCTGGATTTTACTGTTTCAGTATGAAGGGTCCTAACATGAATGTGAATGCACACCGTCAATAGTCTAGAGCCTGCACTGTTAATCACTGTGATATGCATACTGAGTCAGTAAGTGCTGGCCAAAAAAAAGGCCTCAAGAGCTACCTAGGTGCTGACATCCAGGACCAGGGCCATGTGCTGCAGCCAAGGTGACTGGTGTCTTGTGGAATGAGGTGCATCTGACCTACCTTCCCATTAATGCATGAGTCCAACTCTCTTCCCATGGCCTGCAGTTCTCCAGGGAGTTTGATGTGGGGCGAGGGAGTTAATCCTACAGAAAAATTGTCTTTTCTGGTTTCCAAACTAGCACACTATGCTGTTTGCCCTGGCTGCTCCCTCCTGGCTGCCACATTCCCAGTAGCCTGATGGATACATTACTGATGGCAAGGTTCTAGGCTGCAGTACAGAAATCACAGTAGAGATTGAAAGAATCATTTTGATTTAGGCAGTGTCTCTTCCCATCTTACCTGGGTTTTCTCATCTGTATAGAGAGAGGCTCCATTCACTAATCTCTCAGAAACATTCAAGAGCAATAATAAGATTTGCAGCTACTGTTACCCAAACACTGGCATGCTTTCAAAGGCCTTGAAGTAGCAAACTTGAGGTTAGTCCATAAAGCACTATTTAACTCAGAAAGTAGAGCCAAGCTCATTCTTTTCTCCATTTCTTTCAGGCTGCAGAGCCCTTCAAGCTTCGCGGTCACTGTTAATGTTGCTGCCGCTTCTGAAGAGCTGTGTATGCCGGCTGCCTCAAGTGAGCTGGACTGCAGCTCAACTACGTAAGAAGGGGCAACTAAGCTGTGATGTTCTTAGTCATGGAGGTTCCCCATAACCTCCTTGCAAGTAAAGGATGTCAGTTCTGTTCTGTGTTGCTTTCTCTGTGATGTCTCCTCCAACTCCTGGCATCCCAGTAGCAAATGGGCAGATATAGTACGGTTCTTAGTTGCTCAAGAATAAACCTTATACTTCCCAAGCCTATTGGCAGGATTGGACATGGTCATGTAGCATGCTTTCCTTCTCCGCATCTCAACAAGAAGCTACATATAGGACACTAGGAGATGCAGCCAGTGGCAAGACTTTGCCATCTGCAGGGCCTTGCTAGCATCCCTGAGGGACATGCCTGGGAAGACCCATGAAAGCCAGGGAGGCCAGGTCTGTATGTCTGTCTGTCTGTCTGTCTGTCTGTCTGTCTCTCTCTCTCCCACTCTTTCACCTTTTAGTCTACAAGAAGGGATGCCATTCTAGGTAGCCTGCTGAGTGAGAGGTGTGTGCTGAGATACCAAAACAGTTCTCTGCTGATATCAGGCCAGGGGTCGGGAGCATGGAACTGCAGGTCAACAATGGGACTACACTGAACCATCATAAAGCAGAACTAGTTTCCAAAGCTTGGAAAGCTTCCCAAAAGCAGAGAGTGAGGTGACTTGTAGGTCCCAGGAACATGATTGATAAGGAAATGCGAAGTAGTGGGTCAGTGCTGCAGGCAAGGTGCTGAGTGGAAAGAACCAGCTGTCTGTCACTCAGCCACTGACAACATTCTCATTGTGGGTGGAATGTGGAAGGAGACTCAGCCACAGAAGAGGGAGAGGAAAGTGGAGGGCCGGCAACACCCAAGTCTGGGAGAGGGCTGGGGACTCGAGGCTTCCATGGAAGAGGGTGTGCTACCATTGGTTCACGGAGCCACCTTTTATATCTCTCAAACCAAACACAAAATGAACCCAGGGGCTAAGATTTGAGGCCATGTGTACAATGGCATCAACAGCCTGGCATCTCTGTCTGCGGCTACTCTTGCGGCCTGGCTTGTGGAGCCCACTAGCCCCTCTACCCTTCTCATGAGCTTCTGCATTTCCATCAAACTGGGCAGGGGCACTGACCCTCCTCTTTGGGCCAGGCCCAGTCCCCTGGTATCTTCGAGTACATGGCCTGTCCTGATATGCTCCTTCTACAGCAAAGGGATTCTCTTCGTGAAGAAGTACATGGATGCTAGTGAAGTGTCTTCTGGAAAGCCAGTGTTTTCGCACTATGGCAGGTAAGAACAAGCGTCAGCTGCTTTGTCATAGCCTGTACCAGGCCCAGTGCTGCCTTCATTCCTGCATCCCATTCCTTCATTCAGGACTCAGCGGAGAGTAGCTACCTGGTAATCCAGTGAATGAAGGCCTACTGCAGATGCGCCCTAATGCATGATTTATGGGTTTGCAGGTTTTCTGTCTCATTAGGTGACGGAAAATCATTGTTAGCTCCCATGCTCTTTCATGATCCCCTTGTCTGCTCGCTTTCTGATGCCATGCAGGAAGGTACTTCCTCTTTTCAGTGCGACACCACCCACCCACCTCTCTAACCAGCATGGTTGATCCCTTGTCAACCCAATACACAAGCCTATCCCTAGTAAGCCGTAACCATTCCTTCCTTATCCATCCTCTAGATCACATGTTAATATCTACATTATATTATAAACATCCTAGAATTTAAAAGTCCCACAGTCTTTAAAAATTCAGTCTTTTTAAACACCCAGTCTCTTCTAAAACTGAAACTTTAAAAATCCAATGTCTCAACCGTGGGTGCCTATAAAATAAATAAATGCATATATCACTTCAAGAGGGAAGAACCAAGACACAGTCACAATCAAATCAAAACAAAACCAAACTCCAACTGTTAACAACTCAGTATCCAGTATCTGATCCACTCATCATCTTCTGGGGTCCTCCAAAGTGCCTGGCCCGCTTCTCCAGCGCTACCGTCTGCAGCACACATGGCTTGTCTCCTCTAGGCTCTAGCTGGCTCCACACTACAGCTGCTGCTGTCCTTGGTGCTCATTTCATGATACTGGAATCTCCAAAAGTACCAGGGTCTCTAGCTGCAACTGGGCTGCACTTTCACCAACAGCCTCTCCAGGCTCTCTTCAGGGCCTGCAGCCTTGCCACGCAGTGCCAGGCCTTAGCTGTTCTCCATGACCTACCCCTGTGTGCCTTCAAATCCAGTAGCACCTGGGTGACTCTTACACTGCCAAGTTCAGCTATCAGTATGAGTTACAGCTTCTGCGTGCTGACTCAGAAGAAACACTTCCCACCAGATTTCACCTCGGTGATGCAGCTCTCTTTTCAGAGCTGATTTCTTCAGCCGCAGCTAGTCAGCATCAAATACCTCAGCAAAACAAAAGTTTCAGTTCAGTACTTCTGGTTTCTTACTAATCACCACTGATATTTTAGCCCAACTAACCAGAACCACAGATTCTCAACTCAGAATATACAAAAGCCCTTATAGGAGTCATTAAGGACGTGCTCTCAAACTTCCCTCTGGAACTTCCCAGGCCAGGCCTCCATTATCCGTGCCCTTCTCAGCATTCTTATTGTCCACGCTCCCACAGAATGGCCCACCAAGCTTTGGACACTCAGTGGCTTTTCTAACCCAGGGTTCCACAGTCCTTCCACAGTCCTCCCCAAAACATGGTCAGGTTGGTCATAGCAATACCCACTATCCTGGTACCAATTTCTGCCCTTGTCAGAGTTATTGTAGGGACCAAGCACCATGACCAAAGCAACTTGGGGAGAAAAGGGTTCATTCAGCTTACACTTCCACATCACAGTTCACCACTGAAGGAAGTCAGGGCAGGGACCTGGAGGCAGGAGCTGATCCAGAGGCCATGCAGGGTGCTGCTTACTGGCTTACTGCCCATGACTTGCTCAGTCTGCTTTCTCCAAGACCACCAGCCCAGGGATGGCACCACCCACAAAGGGCTGGGCCCTCCCATGTCAATCACCAATTGAGAAAATGCCCTCCAGACTTTCCTACAGCCTGATCTTATGGGTGCATTTTCTCAACTGAGGTTCTCATTTCTCAAATGATTCTACCTTGTGTCACCTTGACATAAAACTAGCCAGCACATTTAGTTTCTGATTTCCTCAGAGTCTGGGCTCCTGGGAGTTCCCATATAAAACCCACGCATATGTACAAGAAGTGAAACTCATCATTTTTTCCTACTGGTCAAAGGAACTGAGGGTCCCACTGGCTCATGTTGTACTCTCTTCTCCATAACTCTCCCTGCAGTAGCAGCAGCATTGAGGACTCGCTGAACCTGGAGAAGAAACCCCCACATGAAGGCACTCCACCCTCTGAGAGGTACGTCTGCTTTCTCGACAGAGGTCTTCCAGTTACCTAAATGAGAGAGCACTAAGGAAGAGCTTCACATGGGTCTTTTCTCTGCTACTTTGAAACTTTTGATCTGTTTGCAGATCACACAGTGGGACACTGCATAAGGTGGTCCTACCCTAGTCAGGACGTCACATCTGCATCAAATGAAGCCTGTAAACCCAGCTGAAATGTAGACACAAAAGGCTGCCAAAGAAGGAAATTTCAGTGTCTGAAAGGAGGCTCTTGACAGCAGGATAGACTCTTCAGAATAGAACCCAATGATTCATTTGATTCAGTTGCACATCTGACAGCTACCAAAAGAAAACACAACTACACCAGAGATTGTTGTGTAGGGAAAACAAAGTTGTGTCTTCAAGAAGACACAAGGTCTTCTTGAGTGCACAGTAGCCTGGAGCCATGGAACTGAACTAGGAGCACAGCACACTAGATAACAGCAATCATAGGACAAATAAGGGCTATTTTTAAATTCTTGGATTAGGAAAGAAAAAAGGCTACATTAGAGAGTGAATCTATTCAAGTTATGGGGGGCAGTTACAGGGAGTTACCGGCAAAGCCAAAAATGAATCCTGGGGCTTGACTACTAGCAGGTTATGAATATTTCACCTCTGGCAAATATTCTCACTTATTATGAGATCTGTCTTACTGCGGATTACACTCAGAAGTCACAGCTAGGCTGGGGAGAAAGCGGGATGAAGCAGACCCTACCAGTGTGCTCCCCGTCACCCATACAAACAAGGACAGAGGCTTGTAAAGAGGTAAGGTTACCGATGTCCCCTCCATTATATTTGAAGAAAAATCCAGATAACTGAATCCTGAACAATCACAAATCACTTGATAAGTCACTCATCAGACGACTTCATAGTCTGTTACATGCTGCTTAACACAATACCCAAGGCTAGACATGGGAGAATGCCTTTACTACTGGCATTCAGGAGGCAAAGGCAGGGGAATCTCTGTGAAGTTGAAGCCTGCTTGGTCTATATAGCAAGTTTCAGGGCACCTAGGGCTACACAGTGAGACCTGTTTTCAAAAACAAACATACAAAGAAAATACCTAAATGCCTACCTTATGAAGGACAGGGTACTAGGGGTCAAGTACATAGAGTCCAGGTTTATTTAATTCACAGTCTTTGAAATTCAAGAGCATGGACCTAATGTCTATTTGGCTGTGGTTCGAGATCTCATAGCAGATGGTATCACATAGACTAGAAGCCACACAGGAGTGGCATATTGGAGAAAGGGAAAGTCAGGCTTCTTTATTACATCCTCACAGGAACTAAACTGATCCTAGAAGAGCTAAATCATTCTCTTCCAAGGAAGCACCTACAATGAACCATTTACCTCCTGTTAGGCTCCAACTCCTTTTAATTTTTTTTAATTTTTATAGATTCTTTGTGGATTTCACATCATGCATTCTGATCCCACTCATCTCCCCGTCCCCTCACATCCACCCTTTGCCCTTGCAACCCCCCCAAAACAAATCCAAATATAAAAAGAAAAACCAAAAACCAAATGAAACCAAACAAAGAAACAAAACAAAACAACAACAAACAAAGAAAAAGAAAAGAAGCATCTTGTGGACGCTGTAGTGTGGCCCAGTGAATCACACAATTCACCCATTAGTCTATTCATCTCTACTTGCAAGCATCCATTGCCACAAGTGATTGGTCTGGCTCGAGGCCTCTGGCTTCTGCTACACCGCAGGTAAGGGGCTCTCACTGGGGCTCCTCTTGTTGTCCTGTGTCACAGAGATCCTGCTGTTCTGGATCTGTAGATTCATCCCCTTCACATGCTCCAATAGTTCATAGATGGGGTGGATGTTGGGGTGGGCCAACTCAGCCCTGGTTCTGGATCTGGGTGGTAGCTGGGTTGGTCAGCTTGCTGGCTTTCCCGCACCACCATGCAGATGAGCTCGCCAGCACTGCCTTGGCTATCTCAGCCAATGCATCCTGCAGCAAGGAGCAGGGCCATTTCTCCTGCACTCGGGCCCTCAGATTTGAGTCCCCCTCCCTCATATCGCCAGGGTCAGCTCTACTGGTTTGCCTAGGCAAGGTGCATGCTATAGGGAATGTATGGGGGTGGGGCCAGCTATCCTGCTCTCCTGCCCTCTGTGCTGGCTCACCTGTGACCCCGACAACATGGTCAGCTCAAGTGGGCTGCGCAGACAGGGTCAGAGCTTGCTCTCCTATGTGCTGTACTGGATGTAGGGTAGGACCTAGTTCTCTTACTGTCTTGACCCCAGGGCCAGCTCTTTCATCTGCCACAGGTAGGGGCAGAGTGGGGAGGGCATCTTTTCCTCACCCATGCTACCACATAGCAGATGAGGGGGAGTGGGTTCAGCTCTCATGCCCTCAAGGTTGGCTCACCTGCCTCCCTGATCTCAGGGTCAGCTCTAGTGTGCTTCCCAAGTGAGGTGCATACCCATAGTGAGGGGTGGGGCCATCTTTCCCGAGTCCAGAGGTGAACTCTTCCCTGAGGAGTAGATAGGCCCCAACTCTTAAAATCTTACCACATGCCATATTGCTACACTGAGGACAAAGTTTCTAACACATGAATCCTTGGGGGACACACTCAAACCATGTGTAAATCCCAGGAGGCAGATGGGTGAGATGCCAGAAACAAACTTCAATTATATAGGAGCAAGTGAAATATCAATTTCTGGTAGCATGACAGATCAAATGCCCTGGAGCTCTAGCTCGCCATTGTTCCAATATTAAA
>LOJH01057891.1:0-11487 GCA_001685095.1 Ellobius talpinus | reverse complement strand
TATTCAACCTCACTCTGCATGTCATGTCTATCCATGTCTCTGTCTCCTGCCCCCTGCCATGTGTCTCCCTGCCTGGGACCAACCACCGCTCAGGCCAGCGCAGCACGTCTCTGCCTGGGACTGGCTGCTCCCAGGGCCCACTGTCTGCCACCACATGGCCGGCTACCACTATTTGGGACCTACAGCATTTCTGCTGCCTACTGCCACCGTGGATCTTGCAGCATTTAAAAACAAAAATCATAAAAACTATAGTTCTTTCTACTCATTTAATTCTTGCATATTATAAAATCTTAGAGATGTTGAGATCGAAGAGCCTTTTCAATGGAAACACAAAAGCACTCAGGAGGGACAAACATTGGTGTGAAGATAAAAGACACAGAAGCCACAGAGAAAACAAGACCCAGAGACCAGGGTGCTCGGCTACTGACCCAGAGACCAGGGTGCTCAGCTACTGACCTTGGAAGCAGAAGGCTGCCTTGGGCAAGGCTGCTAGCAGGAAAAGTAAGCACGTGTTGCAGCAGGAACCAACTGCACTGTCTACAAAAGAACAGCCAGTTCCTTCACCAGATTTGTCAACAAATATCAAGTTTGACTTAACACACAGGGTCTGGATGAAGGGACAAGACACACACTGAGTAATTGGTGGAGAAAGTTTGTTGGTGCGTCAAAAGAAGGGTGGAAGGAAAGACACCAGGAGAAAGTAACCAGGTGCTGGCAACTCTTATTAAATCGTTCCAGCTGAACTCAAACTGTATGCTCCCAGGAGAGTTACCGAAGTGAGTTTCATAGCGGGTAGGATAGGGGCAAGCTTTAGGTCAGCTGGCCAGGCCATGATTGGCACCACATCCAAAAAAGGGTGTGGAAGCATGCCGTCTGATACAACCCCAGGCAAAGACAAAGCTGTTGTCTTCCTGGGAGGGATGTATTTGTCATAGGAGTCAGGAATCAAGACCCATCACCATTATCTAAGTTAAGGTTTCTATTGCTGGGATGAAACACCATCACCAAAAGAATTCTGGGCAGGAAAGGATTTATTTGGCTTATGCTTCCACAACACTGTTCATCTTTGAAGGAAGTCAGAACAGGAACTCAAACAGGGCAGGAACCTGGAGGCAAGACCTGAGGCAGAGGCCATGGAAGGATGCTGCTTACACTCATCCACTCTATGGCTTTCTCAGTTGGCTATTTTATAAACCCCAGGATTGCCAGCCCAGGGATGGCACTACCCACCATGGACTGGCCCCTCCCCATCAATCACTAACTAAAAAAAATGCTCTACAGTCGAATTTAATGAAGGCGTTTTCTCAGTTGATTCCGATGACTCTAGCTTGTGCCAAGTGGACATCAAAGAGCCATCTTGTAAGAACCTAGTCTGTTGGGGGCCAACCTTGACAAAAATACCCTCTTCCAGAGTGGAGGTGTGGGAATTTAGAAATATAGTAAAGAATATGAAGACGCAAACGAAAATAATAAAACACAGAAACATGTAGGATAATATCGGGAGGGAATATTTCAATGAGTACTGAAATTCGCCTGTGTTTAATTTCCAACTGGTTAATATACCCATGACCCCAAAAGGTAAGAGTAAAACAAAAGACTGCATTAACATACAAATTGAAAGTNAAATACCCTCTTCCAGAGTGGAGGTGTGGGAATTTAGAAATATAGTAAAGAATATGAAGACGCAAACGAAAATAATAAAACACAGAAACATGTAGGATAATATCGGGAGGGAATATTTCAATGAGTACTGAAATTCGCCTGTGTTTAATTTCCAACTGGTTAATATACCCATGACCCCAAAAGGTAAGAGTAAAACAAAAGACTGCATTAACATACAAATTGAAAGTTACGGGCTACATTCATAGCTCACTCTGTAGGCAAACCACTTCCTGGGTGAAATCCCAAGTTATTTCCATAAAGGGAATTGGAATTTAGTTGGATCCTTAGACTTTTTGTTTTAGGTAGGAACCAACTACTTCCCTATTTCAGGAGCACGAGGGTCTGGTGACTAGCCAGACAATAGCCTTAAGAGAGCAGAACTAGGTGGGACCTTTGAGTTAGCACAATAACCTTAAATGAACTAAAAACAAGACCCAAGGTCTCTGACCATTGGCCTCTTTGGGCCTCCACACTGGTCTTGGTGGACTGAGACAAAATAGCATCTCTATTTAAATTATCTGATAGGGTGTTAAACCCTAGCAGAGGGACACCATGTGGAAATGCTGAGTCAACAGTATGATGAATCTAAGGTGGAGCCAGGATCCTGGTGTTCTCTTTCTTAGTTTCTATCCATCCACCACCAGCCTCTCCAATCCTTGACATGAACAAATGAAACTTTTCCATTTTTATACAAAATGTGGAAAGACACTTCCAAACAAGACCCCACACCTTTTCTTACAACATAGTCACCATGGGAAATTCCCTTCCGTGCAGGCATTCTAGTCACCTCCAGGTGAGCAAAGCTAAAGTTCCTGAACAGAGTTGTTGCTGTTTATTGCTACCTCTCCACACGGCTCTGTCCCATACGATGACAGCCCACATGTCCACAGGCCACCTTGAGCCTTTTTCATCTAAAGGACCTGGGATCTGCCAGAGGCAAGGATGCTGTGCCATTTCTCAGAGAGAAAGAGGTCTCATGAAGGTTTGCCCAGTTGAGGCCATAAAGTCAGTACCATGGCTTTTTTGATTAACACTCTTTTAAAGTCACTGATCTTGGAAAGGAAAGGGTCACATCTTGTATTCTCCACAGATCTATCACTTACCAGTCTCTTCTTTTGCCTTGTTTTTATGAGACAGGGCTTCTCTGTGTATTCCTGGCTGTACTGGAACTCGTTCTGGAGGCCAGGCTGGCCTTGAACTCAGAGATCTACCTGACTCTGCCTCCTGAGAGCAGGAATTAAAGGTGTATAACACCATGCTCTGCACACCAGTCACTCTTAAATAAGTGCTAAGCTGTAAAAGTCGAGAAGCCATAGCCAGAAACAGTGCTTAGCCCAGCAGGACTCACCCTGAGCACAGGAACCAGGGCTCAGGACTACCAGTCTGTCATTCAAGTCAGTTGTCTCTAAAGAGAAGATTGCATGATTTGTAAACCCATCTGGGTGTTCAATACAGTCATGGGACCCATCTCAATAATGGGGCAGATTCTGAGAACTCTATCTTTAGATGATCGCATGTGGGAACATTCTAGAATACACTTACACAAGTCTGGGTGTTGCTAACCTATTACTCCATGTGGCCTTTTGGTGCTCATAAAAGATGAGGTAATCAGATTTGTGGGGCTGCTGTCAGTGTCACATGGCAGGCTCTTGTACCTAAACTTCCTTTTAACAATAGGAGGACGCTCTGAAGTAATGGTAAAGTCTACTAAATATGGAAGCCACTAGCAATCATTCACCATCACTATCAAGTACACGGGGCAATGGTACAGTTGATGTTTCCAACACAGCCAGTATCAGCACAAACAGTGCAGTGAACGTGTGGTGTTACAAGGTTGAGAAAGGCTGTAGCATCACTAGGCAGGAGAAATGTCTCAGCTTCATTGAAGAGTTATAAGACTACGATCCTATGTGGGGTCTACTGTATACCTGGACATCCTTCTGTGGTGTGGTACTGGACTCTGTGGGGTCTACTGTATACCTGGACATCCTTCTGTGGTGTGGTACTGGACTCTGATTCTAGACCCAGAATCTTGCTACGAAGTTAGCTGAAATGGGAAAGATCCTCAGAACTTGTCATTTCGTGCTGAATTCCCTTCACATGAAGGAAGCAAGACGATCAGGAAGGGACCCCTCCCTAGGATTTTTGAGCAATCTCTGACCTGCAAGCTGAGCCTTTTCTTCACGGTGAAGCTTGCCCCTCGGGATCAAGTTCCTCACCTTAGCTCTGGATTGAAGCCAGTATTCCTTTTGTTGTACTGACAAAATGAGGCTGCGAGAGGATGTGTAGAAGCCAGCCAGCCTACCTGCAGAGGGCGCTAGTGAGCATCACACCAGCAGGTATGTGGTGATGTACAGGAGGGACTTCTGTGAGGGCCTTGAGGGTTCTGGCCATGAGAAGAGGCAAGGTTCTGAATGAAAACAGGACGTGCTGGTTCCCCTATACCCTGAAGTGAATCTGTTAGAAAGCTTAGGCTATGGAGGGGTGTGTGTGCCACTGCGGTGACCCTGGAGGAAGGTCTGTCTGTAGGGCAGAGAACAGGGCTGTGGGGCAAATAAAATTAAAAAAAATACCTGCATAATTACCCTCCAGTGACCACCTTTCTGACACAGGCCCCATATTTGCCTTCCTGATGAGAATGTTGGAAGGGCATACGTTACAGATGTCCAACTACCGGACTCGGTTAGGGCTCTTCTCGTCATCCACTCAAAGTCTCTGTTCTTCGGCCAGAATCTTTACAAGTCTCTGTTTTGCGTTTGGCCTTAGCCTACTTGTACATTGTAACAAACTGTCAGCTCAAGAACAAAAATGACTACAAAAGTAACATTTCAACTTTTTGATGGGACAAGGACTATTGTAGCAATGGGGGGGAGGCAGCAGAAACCTAGATTCTTTTGCTGTCCCCTCTGCCATCTGTCCCCATTGCCCTGGCCAACTGATTCAGTAACTCACAGGTGCAAGTATACAAACACACCCATAGCCCAGACTCAGAACCCCACCCACTCCTGAAAGGCACCAAACACTGCTCAGTATACCCACTCCCACCCCTCCCTGAACCCCTGCTTCCCCACCCGAGCTATGCATATATGATGTTCCTGAAAGATGTTGGGGAGCTCTAGGTGTTGGTACTTGGTTAAAAACCTTGAAACTAAGAACAGAATTGGGACTGTATCCCCTGTCTTGGGTGCTAACTCAGGGCTGACTTTCCAGGAATTTGAGGCCTGGAGACACAGAAATGGTATCCTTGAGGTTCCCAGAGAAGTATCAGATGTTACTTCCCACTAACTCTCATCTGTCTAACTCTGCTCACTTGGATAAGATGCAAAATTCATTTTCATTGTGCCCTCACGTGGTGGAGGAAAAAAGTCATCAGCTAAGTCCCAACAGCAAGTATCGACACTGCTGAGGAGATGGCAAAAGCGAGGAGGCTCTTCCTCAGTGGGAGCCACCGTGCCGCAGTGTCCAACCTCTGTGCCTTCCAGTCCATTACATTCCTGGGACTCCAGTCCTTGCACAGATGCAACAGAACAGGCAGGAGGAATGACCCTGGCACATTTCAGGGGCTCATATGGTGCACACGTGTGGTTGTGATGTCTGAACTTTTCTTGGTGAGTGGACCATAATTTAGGAGCAGGTAAACATGGCAAGTGTTGCGTGAAGACGACAGAGCATCTGGGCAGGGTGGTACCACAAAGTCGGTTTCACAGAAGGGGCTGTCCAGGCACTGATATCACCTTCTGTTCCTGAGGATGCTCATCCGTAGCAGAGAACATACGCTAGGGAAGGCCCTCAGAGACACTCCAGCCAGCCCTGCAGAAGGTCAAGGGTACAGTACATTCAGAGGAAGGCTGGTGAAGTGGGGCAAAGGCATCTCTTGGCTAGAACTATTGAGCCACAGAAAATATCAAGTAATTTATAAAACAAGGGAAATGCACTGAGTATGAAGAGACAATGTAATTCAAATCCACTTTAAAGTCTTCAGTTTCCTGAGAGTGGAGCATTGTTTTGGGGTTTTTATTTTCAGCACACTAACATGATTGACAGGGGCTGATGTGGAGGGCATACTGGCCAGGGCCCCAGAACAATTTAGACTTGCTATAACTAGGTATGTATTTTGCACACAGATTCCAAGGACTGGAATATAGACATTTTGGAACCATTGTTCAGCCTCCTGAACTCACAGAAGATGGAGAAGACACATCAGGAGAGGATACCAGGAGCTTGTGAATACAGCTGCTGTGAGCTGGAGTTCCTCAGTGAGAAACACCCTAACGTTTACATCAATTGACCCATACCCATCCCTGCTGCCCCACAGTCAACATTGGCCAAAATGTATCATGGGCCTGAGGTTTGGCCACCACCAGTGAAGTTTATCCATGGTGGGTTCCTGGGAGCTACAGCTGCTGTGCAGTAAGAGTCCTGAGACCAGCACAGTCCAACACAACAGGCAAGGCTCATTTGTGAGACACACACACACACACACACACACATACACCACACACACATACACACACATACATTCATGATTCTGGAGCTCAGAAGGATAGATACAGCACAAATATAAAAGATCTAGCATGTAAATGATATTTAAATAAAAAAAACCCAGACAGATATTCAGAGAAAAAAACTGACTTTTTTAATTTTTTTAAACCTAGAGTCCAATTAGTACTGCAACAAGATGCTTTCAAAGAGCAAACTGACTTCCTTTGCCTTTTCCATGTTTCAGGCCAGCATTTTCTTTTGCTTCTTGGTCGCAGAGAGACAGGAAGTCAGAATATGGTTAAGTGACTGAGGCAGAATAACCTCCACTGAGCCATTAGTTAGTCCCAGAGGTTTTCCCCATGGAAGTTGCCCTTCCCAGCCTCTACCACAAAGATGTCCACAAAGAATTATCAAAATAGGATACCCTGGACTTGGGGCTGCTCCCCAAACCCTCAGGAGCGACCACCTGTCCCTAAGCCCTGGTGACCATCTCACCTTGTTCACTGACAGACTACAAATCATCTGATGTGTCTAACTGCACCCACCACCTTTTCTAAGTTCCTCCTGCAGGACCAGCTACTGCTTCCAGCCCCATCCACTCTATAGAACAATCAGTCCTCATGTTCACACAGGTCACACATGAGCAGATGGGCTTGGCTTAAATGCTCAAGGCCTTATGCCTTTGAGATTCATGACTTCCTTCTGTCTAGGAAGAAATATTGAAATCTTTTGTCAACCTGAAAAAGTGGATAAATCCTGGCTCATGTTGGGTTCATGGAATATGTGTCTGGCCTTCTGAATCATGCCTGACACTACGTTTCAAACAGATGTGTCTCTCAAAGACCTGGTTTTTGCGGTTCCATCCGCAGAACTACAGAAGTGAAATAAAAATGTAAAGGTCTTTTAATTTTTTTAAATAGTGGTAAAATACATCTAACACAAGATCACCATCTTAAACATTTTAAATGTACACTTGAGCAGTGCCAAGCGAAGTAACACTGATAACTTGTTCATATCACAAAACTGGAATTCTCTATTCCCCATTAGATACATAGGGGGTTTTGTAAGATTTATTTTTATTTTCTGATTATGAGTGTTTTGCACACTACATTTATATCTGGCTCCCATAAAAGCCAGAAGAAGGTGTTGGATACCGAGCCTGGGGTTCAGGTGGTGCTGCAATGTGTGTTCTAGGGATCAAACTTAGGCCCTCTGAAAGAGTAGCAAATGCTTTTAAGCACTGAACCATCTCTCCAGCCCTGACATGGTCACTTTCTGCCAAGGAATTCTACCGCGTGCCATCATCCATGTTAATCCACTTCCATCTCTATCTCCCCCCTTCTCCCACCCCCCTCTTGTCCCTGTTGTATTCTTCTCACACATACATGCTCACACATGAGTGCATGCACACAGATACATTCAGGCAACATAGTTCACTTTGGTCTCTTGCTTTCTCTTTCTGAGCATTTCTTAAATTGATAGAAGAGGGACTGGAGAAATGGCTCTGTGGTTAAGAACATTGGCTGTTCTTCCAGAGGACCTGAGTTCAATTCCCAGCACCCACATGGTAGCTCACAACTGTCTGTAACTCCAGTTCCAGATCTGCCATCATCATACAGACATGCATGCAGGCAAAATGCCAATACATATAGAATAAAGATAAATAGTTTAAAAAATTGACAGTAGAAACAAAAGTCCCCCAATTCACAAATCACACCTCCCCCCAGGGATGGGATGCTCCTCCTGACGTGGTGATACCCCACCCGGAACTCTTAGACAGGAAGGAGCCTCAGGTCCAGAGAGGCATCTAGAAGAAATCTTTTGAACAATACCCACCAGGTTCAGACCTCTTTAAGGGAATTATTATCCAAATCAAAATATAGTTCCCCTTCCATTGGCCATATGGAGCAAATGTAGTCCACACTCTGGTGGTCCTGAAGCTGGCTGCAGGTGAGGGTCCATCTTTGGTACCAGGGCAGAGCCCATATTTTACCCCTTTCCTCTAATGTGAAACTAATAAATAAGAAAGCAAGCAGGGAGGCACACATGAGCAAAGTGATGGTGGCAGCCTTGAACCAATGTTGCTTTTTTATCACAGAGAAAGGCAGACTCAGAAGTGGGAGGGATGCTCCAAGACACCCTTAGATATCTTTGCAGTCCTTGTCCAACAGGGTGAACATGCCATTCCAGGGAAGCGCTCCTACCAAAAAGCTGCAATTTACTTTCTGAAAAAGACAGTTAACAGTGAACATCAGTAGCATGTCCAAAGGAGAACTACACTGATGTTAGGCATCAGCCTGGGAATATGGTAGACTACAAGACATCAACTGTCCTAAAACTCCAGGGAGCCCAGCATAAAACATAAACTTAAAGTCACAGTCTTCCAAACAACAGTAAATGACCAATCAGATGTGAGATGACGTTAGGACGTGCCCAGGGCTGATATGTTTGTTCTAGTGAGTACCTTCTATTGTCTGGGCATGATACCCTTTCTAAAATTTAGTGTGTGGAGACAACTTCAGTCAAACACAACTGGACCTACTCTTTTCATTTTACTGGCAAATTTTTGCTCAATACATAGAGCAGAGGCTCTCAAAATGTCCCCTGGGGACTTTCTCAGAAGGAAAAACCTTGAATCAGAAACTACAAATGGGACCCAGCCATCTGCAGGTGGAGCCTCCGTGTGACACTGGTTTCTTTCCATGTTGGAGAACCATCTGAGTAAAGAAAGGAAAGCAGATACCTCTACCCAACCAGGACCTTCAACAACCTCAGCTTCACCGTGGAATGAATAGTCTAGGGCTCCCCACTAACTTGAAGATCAAGACGTACAGGCTGTGTCCAAAAGCCTCTTAACTAAGCCCATCATGGCATGGTCTGCTCTCCGCCCTTCACAGAAACCCCTGCTTGAGCCCAGTTCTTACCAACTAAAACCCTAGAAGTTGTGAGCCAAGAGCTCTCTGAGAAGCTCTCAAAGATGCAGTGGGAAAATGAATAGTGTAGCTTCCTCATCTCCAAGGTAACCCAAGTCTGAGATGAGCTATGCTTAACAGGTGAGATGTTGTCTGGGCTAGATAGTACCTAATCTCCAGCACCTGGAATAGGCCTGCTGCAGATCAATAGTAATTATGTGTAGATGAGTGTGCCAACAGACTTCCTTTGTGTCTACCCAGGCATGAGCAATTCACCTCACCAGCTGGGGAAGCGAGTCTCAGTCCAAGAGGACAGACTTTCAGTGAACAGATGCCAATAGTATCTCCTGCATCAAAAGCCCAGAGTCGATGGGAGCCTTGGAATAGGAATGGCCTTGATGATATCCTTCATCTTCTACTCTGAGGGCAGCAAGTTGGGCCATATGGGATCCCACATGGGGAGCAATCCAGACCTCCTATAATAATAATCTGGGCACCCAAGATTATCCAACTACCTGGAAGCCTTGATAATCCTAGATGGAACTTGAAGTCACTTATGTTTGTGATAGATGGCTCATTCGTCACTCACCTTTTCCAGTTTGGAGTTTTTCTGAGTGACGCAGTTTGCAGTATTGTTTAGAGGCTTTTTACAATTGCTGCGGGCGATCTGAACGTTAATCTGGTATTCCATTCTGTCTGTAATCTGTCAATGAACAATGGTACAATTTTAATTAAAAAAATGTTTTTGTATAACTCCCAAAGGCTTTGGTAAACACAAAAATCCTTCTTACCTTATCTACAGACCTCTGTAAGGTTGACTTTGATTTTTACTGTGCTCTAAAGATGAGCAGAAGTGACTCTGGCCTGTGTTGGAGGGATAAACTGGGCCCAGGACATCATCACCAGCAGAGCTACACATTGGGTTTGGGAGTAAGTGATAGACTTAGAGAAAGCTGAGAATACTGTGGACCAGACCATCCAGTTCATGCAATCCTCATCCAAAAACCTGAAATAAGAAATACTCTAAAATCTGAAATTTTTAGAGCATCGCCATGATGCCATGAGTAGAAAATTCTGCATCTGACATTATGCCACCAGTTGCAGGCAAGACCAAGCACAGCCTCTAAATATTTATTCTATGCCCATAAATTAGGATGGCCTAGGTCAGAGATGCCTCTGTTTACAGTGACTGAGAGGAAACACAGAGACCCATAATGGTCAAAGTTCTGAGAATAAATGATTCTTCAGTGATCAGCCCTAAACAGGGCATCTCTCTGTCACCACTGCAAAAGCTTAGGGAGCATTGTAGAAGCAAGCACAGAAAGACTGGGAGAGTCAGAGGACAGAGAGGAGCGCTGTGAGGTGCCGTCTTCTGGATAGGACACCTCTTGCCCTTGAATACACAGCAGTCATAGCTTCCCATACAAAATCAACACAAAGACTAAGTCTGTCAAATTCTGTCGTGAGGAGGAGGAGCTCAGGAGGCCCCGGCCCTCCCTGGAGAACTAGGGGCGGTGAATTTGCTGCTGAAAGAGGGAAATCATGTTCCTCAGTGGTGTGGCTTCTGTTAAGTTGCTCTTGCTTCAGTATAACTCTGCACCCATATTTATGAAGTGGGTCACAAAAACCAAAAAGAAGCTAAAAATGATAACGAGGAATATGATCAAAGTACATTATATATACATGTGAGGTTGTAAAAGAATAAACATGTAATTACCCTCAGGATATGTGCATAAGATATGCGTGGAACATGAAGAAATTTTATCTTTAGATTTGAAATCTATCTCTAAATTATCTCCTTATGTGTATTCAAATATTACAGAATCCAAAATGACTTGACATTCATCCTGTGCCCAGCATTTCAGGTAGGAGCTTCTCAATCTGTAGTGGGTTTTGCAGACTTTCATCATGTTGGCTCTGCCAGGCTGCACTTGTAAAGTCTCTAGGGAGGAGGGAGAAGTCTCAAGGGAGGAGGAAGAACTCAGGGACTCTTCAGTCCTCCAGAGGAAGGTGTTACTCCTTTTTTATTTTCAAGTACACAGAAGGCACAGAAGGATCAAGTATGTATCTAGCAGTTGATCCAAGTTTCTAAAAGAAGACTCTCAGCACTAGGGCTGACACCACTTGCCCACCAGGCTCACCAATCTGCCGTCTCTGCTAAGCCAGCCAGGAAAGGTGAGGCTTTTCTGCTTGTGACCACAAAGAAATGAGAATAAAAGTCAGGAGGCTAGGTCATGCTGTCATGTGTACATCCTGACTGTATTCCCCACAACGTCTTTCTATAAATAAGTTAGCCAGGTGCTAGTTTTTAAAATTCAAATTTGGGAACTAGGGACATAGTACAATAGCAAAAGGCATGGGTAGATCATCAAGAAGATGCTTGGTTTAACAACAACAAAGAAAAGGAAGGAAAGAAGGAAGGAAGGAAGGA
>LOJH01057889.1:0-11487 GCA_001685095.1 Ellobius talpinus | reverse complement strand
CTTAATGTCATGTCCAACCTCCTTAGTGATCAGGGAAATGAAAATCAAAACAACTTTGAGATACCACCTTACACCTGTCAGAATCGCTAAAATCAAAAACACCAATGATAGCCTTTGCTGGAGAGGATGTGGAGTAAAGGGAACATTCATCCATTTCTGGTGGGAATGCAAACTTGTGCAACCACTTTGGAAATCAGTGTGGCCATGTCTCAGGAAATTCGGGATCAACCTACCCCAAGATCCAGCAATACCCCTCTTGGGAATATAACCAAGAGACACTCTATCATACTACAAAAGTATTTGCTCAAATATCCTCTTAATTGAGCTTTTATCAAAAAGAATATTTCTCTTAATAAGGTTATTATTAATTTTTAATTCCCTTTCCCCAATCAGCAGATATCTATCTAGAGATTCTTTCTTCAAATGAATAGTCACCTTGCTGTCAAGATTTATAATAGATTTGACAATGGTTTTTAATATCCTTGAAAATCACAGTAAGTGTCAATGTGATTAGGGTTGACAAGACCAGTATGTAGTCAGGAGTTTGCTGAAAATGGTCCCCATGCTATCAACAATCGATTACCTTTGGGTTATGCAAGCTTCTTTCCAAGATTAATACAAGTAGGAAAAAGCAAAGTGAAAAGAAATAAAGTATGTGGTCTGAAAAGTTAGCAAATCAGAATACGAAGCCTTCAGATGTTACAAAAAAGAAAAAAATAGAGCAGATGGTGTGTAGGTTTTTGAGCAGCAGAGGCTTTTGTTGAGATCCTGTTGGTATCAGCTACAGTAGGTGAACTACAAATAAATATAAATATTGGCAGAGGTGAACATGCACATGCTAATGTCTTTACTATAGAAGTATTACATTGCAAAATAATGTAAATCTTTTGTTTTAACTTCAGCCCTATGATATGCGGTTTTTAGAGGGGTCTTAAATAACATGCTGAAGGACAGCATTGAATTGTAGTTACTACTGGGTGTTGGAGAGAGGCCTCTTGTTTGTTCCCATCTGCTCAGCTCTGAAATAATCACACAGAAACTATATTCTTTAAATCACTGCTTGGCCAATCACTTGTGTATTTTTAGCTAGCTCTTACATCTAGAATTGTTGCTATCTATTTTTCACATCTAGAATTAATCCATTTCCATTATTTTATATTTGCCATTAGGCCCATGGCTTATGGGCAAGTTTCTGGCTGGCAGCTTGAATCTTTCTCCTCTGGTGGCTCCCTGGCATCTCTTCACCCTACCTTTTTTCTCCCAGAATTCAGTTTAGTTCTTACCTTCTAACTCTATTCTGTCTTATCACCAGACAAGGCAGATTCTTTATTCATTAACCAATAAAAGTAACAAATATACAGATGGACTTTCCACACAATTTCCCCATTTCTGACGGGGCTACATGTTTTTTTTCCCTGCCTACATCTATTCTGCCATGTGCAGGCTAAAGACAGTTTCTTTATTAGCCAATGTTATTCACAGAATACAGAATGGAACCCCACATCACCTCCCCTTTTCTACAATTCCTTTTCAAGCTCTCTCAGATTTTAAGTTGGCCACCTTGGCATGCCAATTAGTTGTAAGAAGGCTGTTTGTTTGTTCCCGGCTGCTCAGCACCAAAATTATCACAAAACTATATTATTTAAATCACTGCTTAGCCAATCACTTAAATGTATTGCTAGCTAGCTCTTACATCTATAATTAGTGCCATGTTGGGAGACAGAAGGCAGTGTTGAGAGATGCCATGGAGCCGCCAGAGGAGAAAGATGCAAGCTGCCAGTTGGAACCTTACTAGTAGGCCATGAACCTTGTGGTAAAATATAAAATAATAGAAATGGATTAACTTAAGAGATAAGAGTGAGCTAGAAATATGCATAAGCAGTGTTGTAATTAATACAGTTTCTATGTGATTATTTTGGTTCTGGACAGCCAGGAACAAACAAATGGATATGCGTTGCTGCCAGGCATTATTATAGCTCCCAGAATTCAAGGCTAGGTAATCTGGTGATTATTTTTCTCTACCAGCAGTGCACATAACACCTTCCAGTGATATGAAAGCTAGCAGTAGGGATGAATCTTCCACATGAGTACCATCTTGACTTCTCCACGTTTTATAACTCAAGTATGCTGTGTCTTGCCATAAAGTTCTAGAGGGTAGCAAAGATGGACTTGGATCACCATGTTTATTGCTTCTCTGTTCATAATAGCCTTGAAATGGAAACAAGCTAGTTTTTATCAACTGATAAATAGGTAATAAAATGAGGTATATTTACCCAGTGAAATATTACTTAGCTGCTAAGAAAACTGAAATTGGGAAATTCCCATGGTATATGGAACAATGTTTTCTTTCATGTCTAGAAGCTAGCTTTTAACCTTCTGATATGTGTGTTTCATTGGGAACAATCATGGGAGGACAGGAGATTAGAGACAGTGGGAGAAAGGTCTCTAAAGGAAGGAGACATAACCCAGGAACTTAAAGGGTTAAATGGGAACAATGAAAAGGAAATGTTAAATAAGTCTGGTCATTGAATGCATCTCTTGATAAAGAAAGACTGACTCCTGAGGAAGATTAAGTATGTGAAGAATAGTATGTGAGGCTGTGTTTACTTATCCTTGCATCTCTGAGAGAGGGAACTTATTAATCAAAGTATGAAAGTATGCTTTTGAATTATATGTTTTTTTAAGAAAAAATTATTCATTTTACATACCAACCAAAGTTCCACCTCCCTCCAGTCCTTCCTCCCTCCAATTTCCTCCCACCTCTCCCCCAACCCATCAACCATCCACTCCTTTGAAAGGGTAATGCCTCCCATAGGGGAGTCAACAAAGCCTGGCACATTAAGTTGAGGCAGGACCAAGACCCTTCCCAATGCATCAAGGGTGATCAAGGCATCTAGCCATAGGAACTGAGGACCAAAATATCAACTCATACATCAGGGATAGATTTTGGTCTCATTGCCAGGGACCCCTCAAACAGACCAAGAGGGGTTAAGGTCAGGACTGGGAAATCCACGGAGACAGCTGAATCCAGCTTGTGGAAATTATACACTTTTATGACCTTTATACACTATTAAGAATTATATTTGTGTCAGTCTTTTTTTCTTTACTATTAAGGGAGTATGATCCCATTTTCACTTGATTTTTGTGCAATTAATCATGGGGGTTCTAAAGTATTGTGATTTAGTTTCAAATTTCTTTAGCAGTTTATATTTGGGAACCACTGGCTCTTCTTAGAGAATGACATGAATAAAAACAAAAATCTGTAACCTATACCTAGTTGAATAGCACATACATTGTCAAGAAGCTGACAAAGTAAACTCAGAAACACTTTTGATATAAGCAACAAAGAGTCCACCAAAACTTGAATCCATGGACATCTGTAAATCCTTTTATAGCTCATGGTAGGGGTGTGAGCTCACCTACTCATCTGCATTAGATAACAAAATTAGAAGCTTGTCTGGAGAGTTTGATTTAGTTATTTGATGTATACTTGCTAATAATTCATTAAAATTTGCTAAATAAATGTATTTCAAAACAGTTGAATACAGGATAACAGCTACAAAACTTGTATAGGACAGCTTTTATTATAAACCAATTTACAGAAGTGCAATATATAATTAAAAGCTTGGCAAATTTATTTTTTTACTGTAAGATGTTTGGAGACTGGTCTTCTTGATTTGGAGCATGAAAGAGTATTGAGCAAAACTATACATGATTATATTAAGCCTGTTATAAATCCTATTAAGTCATTGGAGTAAGATTTTTTTGTTGTTGTTTTTGGTTCTTTTTCTTTCTTATTTTAGTTTTTGAAAAATAGTTTACTTTTAAGTCAAATTTACAATATTGTAAAGCCCAAATCAGCTGAAAATTGGCAGTAACTTGATTAATTTACTACAGTAGATTCCATTGCTAGGTAATTCCATGCATGCTGGAAACAGAACATTTCTTACCCATTTATCTCCTTTGACTGGAATGTTTGGCAACACGTTCAAATCTTCCCAACATATGTAACAGGACTGTTTTAAATACAGTAATCCAAACTCTTCATACTCAGAGAAACTAAAAAGTGCTTTAGTATGCAGCAAGGACCAAAAATGCTATGATGTGTTTGTTCTTATACCCATGCACGGCCTTATTTGCATCTTTAGCAGGTTCATTTAAGAATGGTACAGGATTGTATTGTTTTACCTAATAATTAAATCTGAACAAAAACAATGATTCAATATGCTTTTTTCTATACTAGCTTATTAGTCATTCTGTCCTAACTTAGATTTAAAATAATCAAGCAGTGATATATTATATTGATTATCAAGTAAACTCAAATTTCATTTATTGAATGATCTTAAAAAGAAATGACATTTGCAAAACTCAGGTAGGATATAAACGTCCCTGTGAGGGATGATACTAAGCTAACTCTATGTTCTTCATATGGAAATAAAGATTATTTTTTATATTCTGTTAGAGTCAGTGCCAGAACTTTACATATTTGGAAAGAGAATTATTCATGACAGTTGAAAAGATAATGAATGTGTTGTGTGAAGATGTGCATAGGGAATATGGTGATTCTGGTGGGAAATATAATTTAAGAAGCCAGAAGCCATTAAAACCTATTTCTGCATAACCACAGGTCCTAAAGATACCAGCATAACATTTAAAGCAAGCAATTTTCTGAGCAAAGATTTGTTCAAGCACTTTAAGAAACATTTCTATTTACATAATGTGAAGTTAATACCAAAGGAGGTGTCCACAGAATGCATGACTGAGAGCAAATCCCTACTAATGCGGAGAGCACAGAGACAAGCCTAAATAAGTTCCACCAAGAAGTACATAATTCAGTAAGGAAAGAAAATATGTTGCAAAATACATCATCATATTGTGTAGTGAAAACTTACACATAAAGTAAATCAGGAACAGCTACATATGCTCATTGTTTGAGACTTGCCAGTTCAACACAAGGTCACAATTTTGGTACCATAATTTTAATACACAAAATATGGCTTACTTCAGTAGAAAACAAATTATCTTAATATTAAACTAATTAAAATCAATTTAAAATTACTATTCTATGTGTCCCAATTCCGTTATTTAATAAAATTTTAATGAAACAATTGTTTATATTAAATTTATATTAAAATATATTATTTTATATTTATATTTTACTTATTTTGGTGATTTCACAAATTTGGAGATAGGCAAAGGTCCTATAAAGTACACAAATTCTAGCCACTTTTTCATATTCTTCACAAGCTTCATATATCAGAAATTCTGACTGATTGTACTTCTGTAATAGTAAAAGTATTCATATTTTAGGAAACAGGTTGTGTTTTCAACCTCCCTTAAAATATGCGACATTTTTTCTCATACAAGTCTTTCTTTTGCTAGGTAAGAATTTTCCCAAAATATTTTATGTTATTTGAGACTATTTGGGTATTATTTCACTGATTTCTCTCTCAGTTCTTTTCATTTGTGTATAGGAAGGCTACATAATTTTGCTTTTCTTCTCGCTAATCTTGTATCTAGTGTTCCAGATTTCTTGGACTTTTTTGTGTCAATAATTTTTTGATTTACAATTTTCTTTGACCTATGTATTCATTTCTTCTAACAATATTCAATGTCGTGATTCTCTCTTCTATGTCTTGCATTCAGGTGATGATGTTTACTTCTATAGTTCTTCTTCAGATTACTATTTCCTTTCAAGTACTTCCTAAGTTTGTGGTTCTTTATTGCTCTGCTTTCATTTTCAAGTTTTGAAAAGTTTTGTTTGTTTTCTATATATATTATTTTCTTGGCTTTCTTAAAGGGAGGGTCTAGGGATGGTCTTGAGAATTTTGTCTGAGGTGTAAGAGACAATGAGGAAGGTCTTTAGATAGACAGCCTACCTGGTCTTCTGGATGGTGTGGCCTGTGATTGAACAAGGAATTTCTACCCAAATTTGAGGTTGTGTCATAAAAAAGGGTGGTATGAAAGGCAGGAGTAGGGTTGAATTATCTGAAGAATCCACTGGATCCATGGAGGAAGAGAGCTGCAACTGTTGTTTTGATCCAGTGCTAGGGGAGATCTTGAGAGTTGGGTCTGGGGTAACAGAGAGTGGAGAAGTCCACAGGCAAACTACTGCCTACCTGGTCTTCTGTGTTAAAATGATTTATAATAATAACATTGGAGTCTGGACTTATGTTTTCTGCTCTAAAGAGTAATTTTTCTGACCCCAAAGAAATTGTGTTTATTAAGCTAAGTTAGCAGACATCATTAATAACAAATACCATAAGAAATTTTCATTATCACATAAAGCAAATTTGTTCTTTATTATTCCAATATAATGCCATTTTAAGTATTTCTCAAGAGATCCATCTTTGATGGGGTAACCCATGATTCAAATCAATGGTGTTTTATAAATTTTTAATTATTACTTTTAGTTTTTGAGATTATATTTTTTCCAGTCATTTTTCTTCTGGCAAACATTCTTATATAGCTCTCTTCTTTCAAATTCATTGCCTAATTTTATTACTTGTTGTAAGATACATAAATGTATTTCTGTACACATAGATATTATTAAATATAAACTGTTTTGTCTATACAATGTTACTTATATATGTGTGTGATTTGGTAGAGGACGATTAGTATTGGATAACCAATTTTATTGTGCTTTTCCATGCTTAAGACTGTTTCTCCTGCTCTCAGCTTTCCTTGGCTTCCTATGTGTCTTTGTGTAGGCCTGGCTATTACTATTACAAAGTAATGCCTTCTACATTGTTATTCAGGCAGAGAAATAGAGAAAAGATTCCCCTAATAAATTATTTTCCGTCTTAGATTCGAAATAGTATATTTTAATCATGTACATTTTAGTAACTAGAGATACATTGTTGCTCTGAATTAATTAAATGTTGTTTTGATGTAGGATTCCCCTCTGTATGCTGTGAATACTGTTAGTTAATAAAGAAACTGCCTTGGGCCTGTTTTGTTTTAGAGGTAGGTGGGGAAAGCTAGGTTGAATGCTGGAAGAAAGAAGGAGGAGTGAGACAGAAGCCATGTAGCCCCACTGGACACAGATGCTGGAACTTTCCTGGTAAGCCACAGCCATTTGGCAATACACAGATTACTAGAAATGGGTTAAATTAAGATGTAAGAGTTAGCCAATGAAAAGCTAGAGCTAATGGGCCAAGCAGTGATTTAAATAATATGGTTTCTGTGAGCAATCGGGAACCAACAAGTGGCCTCTCCTTCAACAAATTGGTTTCAACATGATGGACTAAATCCATGTAAAATCTAAGAAAGTTTGAAAAGGAATTCTAGAAACACACAATAAAACAGAGTTTAACACAGTTTCTCGCTGTTCCCTGATGGTGTGCCACAACTCCTTTAAGAGAAATTTTCCTGATTCAGAAGTTTCAGAAAAAAAAGCTGCACAGTTTTAAAATGCCGACTTCCTGGGCTATGCTGCCAACACAACCTCTGGCTCTTTCAGGAAACTGAGCATTTGAATAGGGTTTATTAGCAATGTGATACAGCTTGCTTAATGGCAACTTGGAACAGCTGTGTGCCTAGAGATGGGACAGTGTGCATGGCTTTAGGAGGTGGTAAGCAACTATGCCATGCTGGACTGGATAGAGAAAGCTGGCAGTGCCATATTTCCTCTAGCAATGACACAGATTAAGTTTTTAAGAAGCACTCCTGGACAGTAAAGAATTCCAGATACACAAAAGGGGAGATTAAGACAGATATAGACCTCTAAATGGGTCACAATGTTGGATAAATGTACGTCGACTTGGGAGAGAGAAGAAAAAGAATATAGAGAGTTATAAGATGGAGATGGTTAGACACTTGGGCAAGAAACTGCTCTTGCCTGGACTGCTTGATGAACTGCACATTCAGGACCCACAGAGAAATGACTGCTGAACTTACATAAATGTGAGACAATCCTTTAGGGTTCCTGCTTCATGAAAGAATCTGCCAGACATTCTGCAGTACACAGAAGAAAGTGACTGACAAACTGCCAATATAGGTGGAACAGTCTTTGAAATTTTCTACTTCATGGAAAAATCTGCCAGATAATATGGGCCTGTAGGCTGAAGATGGATGCCCCAAGGGTACAGAAGAACTTTGGGTAACTGTCCAGGAAGCAAGATATCTCTTTCATTTACATAGTTTTGGAGTTGAAATACAATGCACTTCTTGTTTACTTAGGTAATAAATCCTTCTGGAGTCTTTAATGGAGTTGAAGAATTTAGCTATAAAGTTTTCATTATTTATGATAAAAGATAAACTAGATATAGATACTGTAACTGTAATTCTTGCTTGATAACTGTTTTCTTATATGTAATTTTACTTTGTTAAAGTTAAAATCTTCCATTTTATTTAAACATAAAAGGGGAGGTGATGTATGCTGTGAATACCATTGATTTATAAAGAAACTGTCTTGGTCCTGCACAAGGAATAGAGGTAGGTGGGAAAAGCTAGGCTGAATTCTGAGAGAAAGAACGAGGAGTGAGAGAGAAGGCATGTAGCCCTGCTAGACACAAACGCCAGAATGTTACCTGGTAAGTGTAAACCAGGTGGCAATACACAGATTACTAGAAATGTAAGTGTTAGCCAATAAGAAGCTAGAGCCAATGGGCCAAGCAGTAATTTAAATAATTGGTTTCTGTGTGTCTCTTTTGGACAGCAATAGAGAATACAGTGCATATGAAATCACCTGTAACTTCTATCTGAAAAGTGTACCCTAATCTGCAATATTCATGCTTAAAATAACAAAAATCAATAAACCTTGGGCAGTGGCATGAAACATTTGATAAATTATTTATAAGGCTATTTTTTATATTTCTTAAAGTAACTATAATAGTTTTGAAAATGCATGAAAGGTTATATTCGAATTTGGGGGAAATACTGGATAAGGATTCTTCTAAATATTTAATTCTCCTACATTGATTCTCAATAAGCAAATGAAACAGTATGACAGCATGCTAAGATGCTTTCCTTGCCTTTCAGTGCCCTCAACACAGCCAAGGAAGGTACTAATTAATAAGAGTGTTTCACTTCACAAGATGGTACTAAAATTGAACTAAAATCCTTGAAAATCCATTTAAACCATTCAATTTCATCTATATGCAACCAACTACAGCTGATGCTTCAGAACAAAGGAGGTACTTTAAAATACAGAAAACTTCTCGCACCATCCTCTGTGACTATACTAATAGAGAGCAGAAGGTGACTCTCAAAACTTTTCAGTAATGTAACTTAAGAAACAACAAACAAAAAGCAGGGGAAAATATTGGTATAACAGTCAAACATAAGTGAGACAATATTAAAAAAGAATTATTAGAGAAGATGTATAATATGAATCTGAAAGCCAGGGTCTCAGAGTATTAATGCACCAAATATAAAATAAGAATCAAGAAACATAATTAATCTTGAAAGCAATATAGTACATAAAAATACAATCACACAATACAATGTATTATATCATTCAATTTACATGAGTTGTCCTAAGAAATCTGTTGTTCAAATGTAAGTGTTGGGATACTAGGGGAATTTTTTTTTGCTTAAACCTTTGAGAGTTTCTAATATTACGATTGATTTCACTTTCCTTTATAAAGTGCTAATGCATTTTGGAATTGATTACTTTAATTATATATTTTGTTGGACACAGTGAAAAAGTCAACACCACCATTTTCTAAAATTAGATTCTTTAGCAATCACATGCTTATGCCCAGTGAAATGACTTACCAAGCAGGAGAGTTTGACACCATGCCTGGTCAGCTGAATTTAGTCTCTGGGAACCACTTGGGAGAATGGAACCAAAGGTTTCCATCATCTGTCATCCAAAAGTACACCACAGTGTCTGAATTTGAATTCACACACACACACACACACAAACACACACATACAAATGCACACACAAACTATAAAAGATTGAATCAATAAATGTAAAGCCATTTTAAGAAATCTTCTAGTTGTAAAGAATAACATTTTAACATATATTTCCTCTCCTTTTTAATCCCTTGATATCAAATTCTTAGGCAGATAATTTCAGCTTGTATCATTGAGTCAATAAAATGTCAATTGTTTCTATATTAATGAAGAAAATGTGACTGTTGCAATGTATGCAAAACTGCTCAAAGGTGGCAGAAGACTTCCCCCATCCCAGCCTCCTTACTGCATTTCCACGATTTGGCCTTCTTTGAGAAATCTCAGTCCAGTCCCATTTATCTTCAGTGCTTCCCCACTACCAAATAAATGTCTTTACTCCAGCAGTACCCTGAGCCATGTCTTTTCAGCTCCTCTTTGATCGTATATGCTGTTCACCAATATTATCTACCTCCCATTTTTCTCCATGTAATAGTGGTCATTTAGATTAGAATTAATATTCTGGACATCCCCAAGAATCACATCTATTCATTGCAAATGCCTCCCTAAAATTTCATTAATTCTGCCATCTGGCTTGCAAACTAGGCTACTTCTCAGTCTGAGGGGGACTCTGAGATATCACTGGACATTGCCTGGATGATAACCTCTGTAGCAGCCATAACGCTTGTCACCATTGAAAATGCTTCCCACATTTTCCCTTCTAAATGTCCTTTACTCTTTTCCTTGAAAGCTTATCTTAAATATATTCTTTCTCATAAATAATCCTCGAACTCTCAGCCATCCTTGGTGTCAGGGTCCATGTGAGAGGAACAACAAACTGTATTGGAAATCATAAAAAAATGAACCAATGGTCAGCAAAGACACAATGGCTGCACATTGAAGGGGTAGGTCCCCAAGGACTAGATGTTCTGAGGTCTAGGCAGTTCCTCAATTAAGGCTCTTTTCTCCAGTGAGTCTTTCTAGGTTGTAAGTTGACATTTTAAACTAACCATCATGTTCACTATTCTCATGAATGCAGCCTTTCATTTCTTTCCAGTATAAACCTTATTAACCAGCCTGTTTTCCAAATGGACTCTTGAATGAATGAATGGGAAGAGTGAGACACAGCTGTTATTCAGACACATGGGTTTCATGCTGTTATTGAACATATCTCTGCTTATTGTCCTCATGCCTGCCTCATCCCTCACCATCTATGGTTGTATGAAAACTCTAAGGGGATTTCTTCATTGGGCAGTATCACTTATATATGCAACAATAGTGATTGATTTTTTCTAAGCATTGTTGCTAGAGCAGATTAGTGATTTAACCAACTACCACCCTTAGAAAGAATGTAGAGATGTAGATTGTTAGCAAAATTAGGTTAAGGTGCTTCTGTTAATGTCTTTAATGTAGAAAATCTTGGGGAACAAATTTAAAGTTCAGAAATACACACTTTTGTTAGTTGAGTGAGGGACTTCTTGAGGTCAGGAAACAAGAACAAAGTCAGCCCAGTTATTATTAGCTGATGTGCCCTTCTTCCTAAAGATGGGCTGGTGATTAATTTCATGCACCCATTTCTTATACCAGCAAGCCCTCAACTTCCTGATTTGCTTTAATAAATAAATTGTTGATGAGTGGGTTTGCACT